>CAHIKZ030000347.1:2227500-2340000 GCA_903632075.3 Acanthosepion pharaonis
CAATAGCGCTATCGTAAATGACGGCGACTGATATGAATATATATATATATATATATATATATATATATATATATATATATATATATATATATATATATATATATATATATATATATGTATGTATATGTGGATAGATAGATAGATAGATATGGTGATGGAGGTGTATGAGCCTAACTTATAATACTAAGAACAATTAAATATACAGTAACACTTGAGTTTGAAATGCCTGACGTTGCCTGTAGTCGCATTGAGTATAGTCTCTTGAGATGAACATGAAATCTCTTTGTCTTATATATCTTATAACGGGGATTCACTGATTATTAAAAGAGTGGGTTGAATGAATATGCCGTAGGGTATTCAGTAAATTATGACGCTACCCGGATATCTTAAACTTTTATAAGTCAACAAATCGTCCATTCATTAAATATTGCTCTTTCATCTGTCCAGTGCTTCTGTTATGTATTTAGAGATTAATGGTAATATAGAAAGAACAATCCTGAAAGTTATTCATCCTGATAAGACATCTCGATTTCAGTCGCTATTAATTTTCTTTTACTTTTTTTTTTCTATTTTCTGTTTACGGCATTACGTTTATCCGACGCTTTATAATCTTTATTAGGTTTATTTTATCTTAAGGCATGCATTTTTGCTTCCTGTGCACATTTATCCGTCAGTATCTCTTGTTCTGCTATGTTTTTAGAGATTATTATTAAAATGCAAATAATCTGCAATGTCATTGGTCATAATCAGGTATCTCAGTTTCAGCCACTTTACCACCGCTGTAACCTTGATTTCCTGATATTTTTTTTTTAATAAATATTTTCATGGCAACTATTTTGATCATCTTTCCTCAGTTTTAAATTTGCGGCAAGTTTGAAATAGCTAGATGTAACTTATCTAGTATTTCGTCTCTGATACTTCTCGCTTTTGGAAATTTCTTCCGGCTTCTAGCTATACAGTTAACTCTGATCGTTAAAAATATTAATGCTATGTCAATCGTTATCTTCTGTCTTTTTACTTCTTTTTTTTTTCTATTTTCTTAATGTTTTCTTTTCCTCATATTCGCCTACTCAGTAAACCCTTGCGTCTTAGTGAGTTTATTGTGATGCTTTGTTTGAAATGATGAAAAGAATATATTACATAAAGTTACTGTTAGGCGAGTCTGGGAATTGGTTGAAGTTTAATCTGGATTTGCAAAAATATTTGTAAAGAAGCTGTAAATTAGTTTGTTTGAGGCAAATCCATGTTTGACAAATTTTAGCGGGAAAGGGCTATTTTTCCTAAATATATGTAAACACTTTTCTTTTTAATTCAAGTAAAGCACATTATATAATTATTAGGAACAACATATTTGGTTTTGTAACGATGAATTATAACTGACCATGGTTAAGTAGGAAATACCCATAAATCTCTAGTAAGATAATAAGTTTATACATATACACCGTAACATTATAATAAAGATACTTTTTTAACCGTAGTTTAATCCAAGAAAAATAGCAACATTCGAAACGTTGGTATTACAAAAAAAATACCCGGTAAAATTATAATGTATATCTATTTAATACAAGCTTAGTAGAAGAAAAAGTTCATGGGGGAAAAATTGTATGTATATCGTAAATATGTATGGGTCCTTTAGTTAGCTTTTGGAAGGCAACTTATGCTATTTTAACGCGCCTTCGGATATCAATTAACCGATATGTCCGAGGAAGTATATGTGAATCAACATCAGTGGATATAACTCGTGGTGCAATTTAGATCTGCCAATCTAGACATGAACTTTAGTATAATTTATAATGTCGTAATTTATTTTTAAGCAAAATATAGTGAAATATACTTTTGTATTATGAAAGAGAAATGTTGTAATATCCAACATTAGAGTATTAATTTTCATCAAAGATACTATCAGTAATTTCATTTAAAACTTTTGAAATTCAGATTGTCTAGATTGTGTACATGATTTATGATACAAATATACAGTATATCTCATTATAATATAACACCGAGTCGTGACTCCTAATCAAAGTTTGTTTCGTGGAGAGTTACTCGACTTCGAGAAATTAGCCCGCGATGGTAAATTGTAGTCTAAATTACGCAAAAATGAAAACACTGGCATCTCATTTTAGCAAATATATTTACGAAAATTGCACAAAAATATCTTGAAATAGTAAAGAGTAAATTTATTCAATAAAATCGCCAGCGGCTTCAACCACAGCCTGCAGACGACTTAGCAATATCCTGCATCTCTTCTGGACGATCTCCTTTAACTTGTTAATTTGATGAATGCTGCCATATTCCTTACCTTCATTTTATCTTAGTGGTACAATGCGTTTTTTTTTCTTTTTGGTCTTTCGCTCAACTGCGCCCCACATATAATTAAGTGGGTTGCAGTCTGAAGAGTTAGGTGGCCAGGTGTAATGGATTATGTGGTCGCAGGAATTTTCTGACATCTATGAATAAGTTTCTCCTGCTTGTGTGACATAGTGAAAAGTTCTTTCGCCAGACATAGGGTCTTCCGTCAGCGACTCTATTGAATCAGGGCAGCACTACCTCCTCAATACACGATGTAGTTACCATGTTGTGTCTGAGACCCTTTGGGAAAATGGATCGAGGCATAAAATCGATATCACTAGAAATGAAATCACTCCAACAACCATGATGGTGACAGGATATATCATATAACCCTTTCCGAATCCTATGCATTGTCCTCAGTTTCACACACGCACACATACACACACACACACAACACAACACACACACAGACACACACAACACACACACACTGAAATATTCGTATTGGAGCGTTCGGCGCGAAAGCCATGCAACACAGAATGCCATTTCCACATTTCTGGCAGAGTGAATTTGCGTCATGGAGCTTTTGTTTTCACATATGGTACCCATCTGACCCTACTATAGTTGCAGTCAGTTAAACCAAACCAACAACGTGCATGCGCGAAATTAAAAATATAAAATTTTAAAAATTTAATCATCGCACATTGTATTGCTTTTAATTTTCATTAATTATGGTAGTCCTCTTTAGTTTCCTTCTTATAAATCTCGTACAAATCCATATGCGTTGTCTACATATCCATCTATATTATTTTTCGAATGATTTTCACCATATAAATGTATAGTGTTACAGCGTAAGAGGAATATATTATGTAATTATATGGGAAGATAACTGTAACCATATATTTTAGAATGTTAAGATTGTAGTGATCGGGAAAGAATCCTCTTAGGTGTCGGTTCCAGAAAGCAGCAGCTCATGGGTAGAATCTGCTCGAGTGGAAGTTAGAAATTATCGATAGAATACGAATGGAATATGAGTTGTTCGCTACAATGTGCGTGGCATGGTGGGTTCTAGCCTTGAATGTTAGAAATAGTGGAACTAAGGAACGTATTTCGTTTGAACACCTTCCATGTAAACTACGGTAGAGAAGCGAGATATTGTAAGATGGAAAATAATATATCACCCACAAAATCGGCGTGATGCATTTTACCTATTTCAAGATTGGAAAGTGAAGACAGGGCAGCTGCTGTGAATATATGGCAGCAGTATTCCATTTTCCATCTTACCTGGCGCTTGAAAACGGTAGTTAAAAAGAAATCCCAGGTAGTTAATTGTGTGGCACAGGGAACCGACCTTTTTTTCCAGCATATTTAACGATTAGTTCCACTTGAAGTCTGGGTTGAATGTGTACCAATAGGCTCTCATAGTACGAGCCTTCCCTGAGAGAAACACGTTCATCGCAATAGATGGAAATCCAGTGTCCGCTCCATCATGGCGGAACGTTACTAGTTTGATCTTTTATGTGTGCTTATAAATTTGTGATATATTACACACACACACATATATATATATATATATATATATATATATATATATATATATATATATATATATATATATATATATATATATATTGGTTTATAAATCTGTGTAATTTATGTTTATTGTAATCTTTACTGTTTCAGTTGCCGTGTTAAGACTGGCTTCTACGCAGGATGTAAAGTCCAGTCTTGGAACCGTTGGGAGAATTCATGCCATTACCAAGGGTATTACAGCGAATACGAACGGCCAGAATTTGTTAAAGGCGCAATGATTTCATTTTCCGCGCCAGTAGCTTTTACACTAATGGCAAATCTTTTTATTCTACCGCTAAACCTATATTTGTCGGTCTTATTTTTACCTATGATTAGCATTCTATTTATCTATCCCCCTAGTTTTTTTCTCCCACAGTGTTTTTAAAGATTTTTTTGTTATAGAAAATGTCACCATAAAATAAGTAGGTTTTTCTTCGACGTTAACTTTCAGCTGATTTGAATGTTATTTCATTTTGGATATCACCTCTTTTCTGTCATCGTTCTTTTGGTGTTATGTGTTATTCATTTATGTCATTCTCTTTGCCATTTATTTTACCGTTACTGACTGATTACTGGTTCCTCCTTTTGTTCTGTTTTTTCTCACTCTTTTATTTATTCCTATCTCTTCACGTCATATATATCTGATTCAGATCCATGGGGCTTTTGCCATTTAGCGAGACATTATTTTCCATGAAAACTATTTCTTCGCATAGCTGTCTCAATAAATATCATTAAAACGATATTTAATATATTCTGTAGATATATTTCTTCACACCAACCTTCTCTCTCCATCACATTATATCTTACTTGTATCTTTTTCGTATACAATTTAATAAAAATTCTTGAAAATTTCATTTTTCGTTTTTCGATTATATTCATTTTACAATTGTATACAAGGAAGATTTTCGTAATATTAACACACTTCGTCCGAGTCTATTTTTGCATCGTTTTTTTTTATATGTTACTTTTCATTTCAAATTCTATTAAATTATTTGCGAAATTTATGCTTAAGGTTTCAGGCATTTATTCATTGACAGGGCTTTGACACACCTGTATATAATATGATATTTGAAATGTTTGGTAATTAAATTTAAATTATTCACATATACATAATATTGCACACATGTACAACGCAGATGATCCGCACCTGAAGATTTCGTTTTGAATGGAAGTCAGACTTGAGCTAATGGTGAGAAAAATATATATATTTATTATTAATCTAAAACATACACTCCGGAAGTGATACTTAGGGTTTATTACTACCCCATCTCTAACTGTTACATTAAGAATATATATCACGTTGGATAAAACAAATTTCCTGTTAGAAAATATAATTTTCACAATAGTCACTATTCACTATTTTGCTAATTCACTGTTTGCTTACGAAAACTTTTTTTTTTTCCAAAAGACCGTTTTGGCGATTACTCAAAATTCATTACCAACGACAGGACTCTGCTCATAGCCACTGATTTATCGTGGAAACTTATATCAACGATGAATGCATGCCATAGATTATTGTTCCCGCATGGATTACTTCAATGGATATCATTTATATTGTGTCGGTCAGATGATATCTAACATTATTTAATTACAGCTTTTTGGCCGGGAGATTCAGAGATTAAAGCAATATAATCTACTCTAGCCTTTGACATCATATTCTAAAATAGACATTAGTGATGGACGCACAGACGAGTATATGTGCAATATCTATATCTATATCTATCTATCTATCTATCTATCTGTATATATATATATATATATATATATATATATATATATATATATATATATCATAAAACAAATACTTTCTGGTTTCTGGTTGTTTGATGAGATAAGGTAATTTAATTTATTGTCCCTCTTATACTCAAAATCCTACAGCATTTTTTTCTTACAAACTGTTCTGTCTTTCATTCTCATCTGAAAAATTGAGATTAATAGAAGTCGGCGAAACGCTTCATTTCTAGCTTTTGCACTTTTCTCAGATACTATTATACATCCTACACTCGCACACACGCACAAGTACACACACACACACACACACACTCCCATATATATATATATATATATATATATATATATATATATATATATATACATAAAATGTGCTATATTTATGGGAAGATTGGTTAGTGTTCGTGGTAGAGCTATTGTTGCAACAGATTTTACAGACATTAATATTGTATTGCGATGGTTCACGCCTCAACAAATTTGCCATTATTCTATATATTGAAAACTCTCCATTGTCGACATAATGTTAGGTTCGTTTATTTATATTATATTTTCCATTATTAATCTTTGGTTTTTTCCATACATATTTTCTTTGATTCTATTTTGGCATATCATATTCAATTTAGTAGGTTTAGGCTATTATATTTTATATGATTCATTAATGAGCAATGTGTGTGCGTATCATTATATGCATTTGTCATGAACCTACAACACCTAATGCATTAACTTTAAACATAAAAATTGGAAACTGTTATTTTCCCAATATCTGGTTTCACTTAATCCGCCTGTGCCGAACATATTGAACTCGGGATAGTAAGAGTGACACACATTTTGAAACTCATTTTCAGTTGATGTATCGGTAGATAAAGAATATTGGCGACGTCAAATTCTGGGTTTCTCTTTTGCTTTCACTTTTTTTAAAAATGCTCTTAGGAAAAGCCTGCATTCCACTCATGTACTACAGAGCCATGTTTTAAATAGCAGTGTTAAAACTTGGACAGCAACTGATCTATTAGAAGAAAAACAATTAATTTAAAACCTTATAATTAACAACAGAAAAATACACCGAAATAGTATAGTAATTAAAATTCTGCTGTTTATTCGAAATAATTAATAATATCACCTTGTATTAATGATTCTATGAGACCATGTACACAGTTTTTTTTAATTATTTTGTAAAGAAAAATATGTATACCTACAAACGTAATCACGTAAGAAAATGAAGTCAACTCGACTTTATTTAGCAGTTCAAACATTCCTCGTGTTTTCGTTAATGGGACCACGAATTTAGCATAAATATTTCTTAGGATATTTTGCCGTAATTTATAAACATTAGTTAATAAGCATGCAGATGGTATGGAGGTGCACCTCCCAAACCGACGATGTCCAGATCTTGGCAGGTAATCTCTCCTTTGTCCTAAGCCCTAACATTTCCATGGAGAAAAACACTAGCTGGTTACATTCAATGTCTCAATAACCAAACTAGCGACCTACCGCCGTCGCTGATCGGATCTAGAAATTTCACCTATTTTGATGAACGGATGATAAATCAGAGAAGCCCCGTACCTTGAATATCTATTAGGATTAACTCTACCCTGACCTCAATTAGAACGCCTACAGAAGTGGAGGTACGATGAAATAATGGATAACGGTTCTTATTGAGGAATCTGAGAGCCAATTTCGAATTCCAGTCGAATCCATTACATTCACTTACGTGCTATTACCCTTGAAGAATGTATGATCTTCTCCTCCCCACAGATATGGGTAAAATAACAGGACAAACCGGGTTATATAGCCTTGGATGGCAACTGGCATACCGCAGATATAAATGGCAACATACTTCGGGGAAAAAATTTGCCTCGTCAGTCATGCATCGAAAGATACATGATCGTCAAAGCGCCATAACTGACTGACATACGACCCATTGCTAAATGTGCTGGAAAATGGTCAGTACTCAGATCTGCGAAGCATGTATCGCACTCCCCTGTTGTTCATTCTCTTTACAAGTGCCAGATAAGTCCGTAAATGGGGTTCTTATGCCATGAGCTGCGTAATCTCTATGTAACCAATTATTTCTCTTTCTCAGTTATGAGTTTATCGTTGCTCTATCTCTATTTCTATGAAGAGGGTTCAAATGAACAAAACTCTTAATTACACCAATCACGTCTATGACGCACATTGGAGTGAACCACCCTCGTATTCCTCAGGTGAGATGTAATCTCCACTCATGGAACTTCTTCCCATCGACCATTGCCATGTGGAACCGTGTGGAATCTCTCAAAAGGCTACATCCTCGATCACTACAATCTTAACATGTTCAAGTCTAGGGAGATACACACTGTGGATCTTACTTTTTAACCATCTATCTCGAGTGGCTCTCTGGTTTTGTACAGGTGGGTGGACACTACTATAAGATAGAAAAAGCCATCATGATTTTGTTAAATAATTTTCTTTTCTTCATCTGATCCCTTTACTCGGTTTAATTTTAAATGCATTCTGTTTTAGACAATACGAAAAATGTAAAACGTTTGTTTTCCTTTCATTTTTGGATTAATTTAGAAGACTGTTGTGAATTATTGTCATATGTCTGTACGAACTGATCTTTCTTCCAGTGTAAATATAGAACATCTTACCATATATAACTTAATTCCCAAGCAGGTAGCCGTAAACTTGACTTTGTTTTCAATGGAAGATTTCTTGTTATTGATAAAGGCTTCCATTTTAACCAATTCATTCCAACCAAATGATTCCAAACCCGATAGGAAAAAAATCGTGGAAAACCGAAATAATCTACAACTAACTGTGGAAATAATAGTAGTGCTCATCCAAATAAATAAACAAATAAATAAATAAATAAAATCTTAATAACTTCAAAAATACAGCTATAATGTACTCAACGTTTTAAGGAATTAAAAAGTGTCTACATATCACCAGTGTAAGTTAAACTTAACTTCACCTCTTAAAAATAGAAGGATGCCTACTGAAGACCGATATCTATTGAATATAAGATTTACACTCATAAGGAATATGTATGAAGTTGAATAAATATTGAAATAACCAGCATTGTTCTGAGCTGCTTTTGATTGGAAATTTCCTGTTCATTCCTGTTCGGTTTCCGGTATAAACCTGCATATTAAATCCATTGGCAATTACATATTTGCGTATAAAAATAATACTTGCATCACATAAGTGCTACTTACATATTTAAGAAGTGTTATTATTGATATAATTGTGTATGTGTTGGGGACATCTTTCTGATTCCTTTATTTATATAAAAAAGATAAAATATAAGTAGAAAATACTAGCAATTAAAAATATAATTATAATATAATGTTATTGTTATTTGCACACAGTTCCCTTTCCACTTTTAAAGTTTGTGGCCTCATTACGTTGAAACACCGGATGGTGTAAAAAATAATGGCTCGGAATAAGAAATGAGAGCCGAGTTCAAATTTCATTCGGGTTCGTTGTATAAACAAATACATCTGGGAAAAGTATAAATCCATCTCTGTTCCTCCCACCTATGGGTTAAATAGTAAGACTTGTTATCAGAATATCACTATTATCTATCCCCACAAAATTCTTAGAATCCCAAAATATGTTTCGACTTCACATAATCTCATAATGATTGATAAAATACAAATGAATGAATCTATCAGAAAATTCTATCGTCTAAATTTACTTTTATAAGAAATGTTACCCAAAACATTGTACAAAAGAATGTATACGAATAAGGGTAATAAAAATGGTATTTTAAATAATTATGGGGAAAAAGATTTTAGAATCGACAGGATAGATTTTTGTTTTTTTTTTAATATTCGTCTGCAATTTTTTCCTCCAGTTTCAAGAACATTGCATAGCTATGTGATTTGTAGTGTTCACTGGAAATGATCTGTGTATTATTTATTTCTGACGTTGTTTTGTTTTTATCAAGTTGAACCTACGCCGACTACATTTTTTATTGGAATAAACAAGAGTATTTATCTTTTTCTTCTCATTGCCTCTCTTAAATGGTCAGCATCCAGACAGCTATTAAGTGTCATTTGGCTTTCAGGAAATGTTTGCAGTTACATCCTGCTATATTTTTCTGTTGTTTTTTTTTTTTTTTTTTTTTTTTTGACAGATTAACTGCGAGTGTCTGCTATGTTTTGACTGAAATATCATTGCGATTTTCCCTCCGAAAAACATAACACATCATAATTGTCCTTTTATTATTTTAGTTTTAGTATGTCAGATATGTGGATATATGCATTGCGTAGAGATTACTGGCGAAGAATTTGAGAGCGGCATGTCTATTTCAGATTCCAGTCGAAAGGGATGCGTTCACTTTCGCTCAAATACACTTAGAAATGAATGATTCCATCAATAATCTCGCAAATTAGGGATTACTAGAAGGGTAAACTGGCCTATCTAGCTTTGGTTGGTAGGAAATTTGAGAAAGATGACTCTGAATGCAAATGTGATAAAATCGAGCTTTAATATGTCATCTCTATAAAAGTATACTTCAAACGGAATGCACCTAAGCAACGCATCACCTGATGAGACTTTCGAACTATACGCCACAGGGAGTCTACACACACGCACACATTTTAATCTTTATATACATTATGATTACAGTTATGCTATTTGCATGTGTGGCTAAATTACCTGAAAACAAAACAGAATTGATAGAGATATCAAATTCATGAATTTATGCGTATTACTAGATTGACAGAAATTGTTTAATTGTACGTGTAACTTAAATTCTAATGGTTTCGTCACTCGCACTTCTCGATGCTATAACTCCCGCGTTGCTTTTAGCTCTCCTGTCAATTAGGATCTTTAAAAAAATAACATGCAAGGTGAATTTTCACTTTCGGTCTCTATGAATCCGATATTTTTATTGACTTTTCTTCCCAACAAAACTTTACTACGTTTCTATCTTGTCTTCGTCTTTCACCATTTCGTTCGCTTGCTTATTTATTGACTTATCAACTTGCTGGTTGAAATGATTAAAAAAAAGTTAGCATTGGGAAAAACGTATATGCATTCGTTTATCCTCACCCATTTATTTAGTCGGGTTACTGTCTTTAGTTTGCATCTTTTGAAAAAAAGAATACCCGCTCGGCCCGGTGGCTAGGATCAAAGTGTAGTATCTGTGCTTTGTGAGCTGCCGAGCCGGGTGTCTGTCGAACTCTCTGCTTGCAGAGAGGAACCCGGACGAAGCTCCGCCGAAGGGTGGGGTTTCGTTCGGGGAGGTTGACGGAACTAGCCCTCTTGGACGGGTTTAGATGGGTTTTATTTTTGGCTGGGCCTACGGGCTCAGACATACCCACATTAAAAAGGCCTTGTGCCACATTCAATCCCTGTGGGTGAATTGATAAATACCATCTTTTGATTTTATTCAAACAAACAAGAATGTACTTTAAGCAACAGACCACGCATTGTGAAAAGCGAAGAGCTCGGTTTGATACATCGAGTCTTCTGGACATCAAAAATGTCTCACTTTTCTTTCAGAAAGTTCGAGAATACCCTACTTCTGGATTTGAAATGTGATCATTTCTGTGCAAATCTATATCATTATAATCTATTTAAAATGCTGATGATGATTTCATAGGAATATTTTGTCATCTTTGAATGAGAAGTTATATAAGTCTATATATGTTTAGGATTATTTATTTCCTTTATTTTTGAGGCGTAGAAATACCACTAAATGATTTACATGAAATGTTCATCTGCAGTGAAATAGATAATAATAATTCTTTTACAGCAGGCATCAGTATAAGACACCAACCCTGATATGAATCTGAATTCTTAATTTGCAGTGATCTTTACTTTCCGTGACAAGTTACCTGAGGTAGTGTCTCAGATATTTTGTGTGTTAGTTGTATCCTTGTTTTTTTTTTTTTTTTTCTTATTGAAATTCCAAGTCTCGGTTGTCGAGCATTTAGTGTCTTTAATTTTTGAAATCAATAATATATCAATCAATATATATTTTTAGCCCATATTTTCCTGATTGGTATTATATACTTACTGTTTATGACATATTAGAGAAATTAAGTCAACATGTTGACGATAACATTTCAATAAAATGATACTGCTAAACATGTATTCTAATAATTAGGTACATATCTCTGTGGATTTTCCTATGGATATCCATAGTGTGATTCTATTAAAATATAATTTACATATCTTGTTCAAAACTCGAGTTGCATTTTCGTATTTGTATGCATTTATCAGTGAAATCAAAATGCACAGTGAAAATGGGAACGAAACGCTTTCTTTATTTAACATACTCCGACATGTAAAAAACTTAAGAAACTGAAGAAAAAGTTGCTTAGTTTAACGTAATTAAAATTGTGAATGATTCGAATATAGTCGAAGATTCTGTTCTATTTATAGCCTTTATTTTTACTCTTCTCGCAATTTATTTAAGTCCGATTGAGAGTTATATATATATATATATATATATATATATATATATATATATATATATATATATATATGTGTGTGTGTGTGTGTATGCGTGTTCGCGTATATATATATATATATATATATATATATATATATCAAATTAACATCGTAATATGCCATGAATATAAAATTTCCGATATAATTTCTTTTCTTTACAACTATAACACTTTTTGCCGCCGCCGCCTACTCGCGGTGGGTTAACCACGTGTAGTGGTCCGGTCCTTAGGTTCTTAGGACGACCTTATAACCACAGGGCTAACTCTGTGCTTGTCATGCTGACGCTGGTCCAAGCAAGTTGTTGATCTCTGGCTGCTTCGATACACACCAAGTCTGCCCACGTTGTGTTCATGACCTCAAATCAGTGGAAGACCGAATGGGATAATAATATCTATGTCATTGAAATTTACTGGAATGAAATATGTTGCATTCCAAAAATAAGTACCCAACTACGAAATGTGCTAATTCATATTTTCAAAACAATCAGGATTGTATTTCTTTTTTGCTGCATTTGAAATAATTTGAATACAATAGTGTTACTTTTGTAAATACATAGATTTTAGTGTAAATAATTTTAATTAAAAAAGGCTTCAATAGGAAATAACTCTCTCTTGATCTTAATGTATCTATTATTTATTTCCAGAGACATATCTAAAATATAGATTAGTATAATGATGATAAAAAAGCCTTGTTGATGAAATTGTGCGAAATTCTTAAAATATAAGAAAGTTCGATATTGTACCAAAAGACTAGGTCGACCAAGAAAGCTGGCCTCAGGGCTTATTCGTTATAAATATGATTGGTTCAAAACACAAGAATTTCAGCTGCAAATATTGCTAATGAAGTAAAAAAAAACATGATTATACCTTAAATGTTTCAATTACAATAATCAAACTTTATTTGAAGATAATAGGCTTATGTGGTCACCAACAAACGCTATGCAATTCTCGAAGCAAATTGAAATAGTGCAGAAGAGAATAAGGATACGTTTTGGAAGATCATACCGTGGTCAAATGATACAGCAATCAGGTATTTGAAGCGAAACATTAGAGTCTGTGTTTGTTTGGGATCTGTTGGCATTGTTGTACTGCACTGATTCGAATAAATCATGAATGCAGAAAATTACGTAAAAGTATCGAAACACAATACATTGCTTTCGACCAGACTTTAAATTATCTGTGTTAATGATCTAAAGCTTTCCGTTAAAAAGCGAGCAGCATTTGTGAAGAAATAAATGGTAAATTTAATCGACTTACCTGGTATGTTTTCTTCTTGTTGACATGTCTCTTCAGAACATTGCCGATCATGGCTTTCCACAATTCTCTATCCTTTGTAGCTCTTAATAAATTAGATTTCCTAAAGCTTGTTTCGTCATTCACTACTCAAGCATGCTAGGTAAAGTACGTGAGGCTACCCTCTATTCATTTTACTTTTAAATTGTTTTGTGATTATCAAATTTTCCAAACTTCCATACACCAATATCTACCCTAGAAATTTTCATTCCTTCTTCATGATTATAATTATAATTGTCGTTTCTGTTTCAGTTTTCTTTAAAACTTCGACGTTACACATGTTTTGTCAACAATATTCTCAAAATCCTTCGCAATTTCTGTTGCTTCAAGTAACTTTATTATTTGTGAAAAGATTGTCCAGCATTAACAGATATATAGGGGGATTGATATTATGTAACCGTTCTGTACTCTCTTCTTTGATTTTATAGGATTCTTTTTTTTCTTCTGTTTATCTATACTTTGCTGTGATTTGGGAAGATATAATTTGCTATATGAATTCGCCTTGGTATTTTTGTGTTTCACTTTCCACCTTCTGTTAAAAAACGTTCGACACTCGAACAATTCGAGAGAAAATTCAAATTCCATTCGATATTTTTGAAATTCTTTGATTTTGATGTCTCCAATTTGTAAAAGACTAGGTCGACCAAGAAAGCCGGCCTCAGGGCTTATTTGTTATAAATATAGTTGGTTCAAAACACAAGAAATGTGTTGTTCCTTTTTGCTAACAACAATATCTTCTGTCTTTTTACAATTTATATGTCGCCATTTCTTTTCACTTTACGGCATTACGTTCTTTACGAGTTCCTGTAGTTCCCTTTTGGTGTCTTCTATTTAAATACAGATTCGCATTTGTGTAATGTAGTTGAATGAAAATATTAAATCCAAAACCTTCCAAGAAGAGGGTTTCGGAAGATTATAAACTAATGCTTTTGACGGAAAAACAATGACTATTCTGATATGAGGTCAATGTCAAATACTGCGGCATCATTAAAAATATAAAATCACCCATAAAATATATTAACTAAGTTTATACTGAAAAACTTTTTTTTAAGTTGTAGGACAATTGTATTTTTATACTTTGGTTATAGTTTTTCGATGCTCCATAGTTTTATAATAAATAATAATATCAAATCGATCGTGGAATATTTCACTGGGAAGAGTAACATCCAGATACGTTGAGCTAATAAGAAATTATCTTTATTATAAATAGAAAAAAGCGTCTGTGCTGTATCACGTTGAAACACCAGTTGTTGATCGTTTATCGAAATTAAGCAATGTCGGACATGGTCAGTACATAGGTGGGTGAAAGTCTGAGGAGATCTGGTGTTGTAAACTTCGATATGCGGTGTTAATAGATAACTGCTCCGAACTAGAATTTGGAGAGAAAAATTCAAATTCCAGCCATGTTCGCTATATACAGTTCCTCTCCTCAACCTAGCTATGGGTTAAATATATTATAACGCGTATCAGTAAATTATTATTATATAAAAGACATTTTAGAATCCTAAAACATTTTCTTGATTTAATTAACCTGCAAAAGGCTGATGAACCATAAAGTACAACTCAGTCAATCAGTATTTACTTTTGGGCAATACTCTATCTGGGTATAAATACATTGATATATTTCTCTTTTTACGCACAGATCTGCCTCAGTGAAGCTCGAGAAATCTTATACTGTATTTCATATTTAATATGTTATCGTAGTTGATGCATATCTTATCATGGCTTTTTGCACATTTTTCATAAAATAGTCATGAAATAATCATTTGGTAGTCGGTGACCTTCTGTGAATATAAAGTGTTTTGATTTGAATAATTGATTCAATTAATTAGTTTTAACGAGGGTATGATTACATAAGACAGTTTCAATGACCATGATTGATTATTGGTGGCCAAATGTCAGACTCGAACTATGCACAAAGCGCACACACCCATGTGAGTGCGTGTCATCGTATATGTGTGCTTCTCTCTTTGTAAACTCGTGTGCTAATGACTGAAATACATCAACACAGAGAGGCTAGTTCACCCACACTTTCAGAAATGAGCTGCGCCACATGAAATCCGTGCGTCGTAATATGTAATAAGTTACGTTAGTTGCGTCAGTGTAACGGTGACTGCTAATGGTTCTGGACAAGATTTAATAGACTTTTACTGCGGAATTAAGCATTTTCAGGACCGCAGAAATTGATTTTATATATCTTAGGCGTCATGAGATCTAGGCTTTTTTATGATGATAATACCAATCCATACCAGAAATGAATAGTTTCTAGACAAACATCGGCAGAAGGTGAAAGTTGCTAGTCGAAGAAAGCTAAAACCCAATTTTTAGTTTCATGAATCCTTTTTACGCCTATATGTTACGTTAGATTATCTCCTGTTTTTATCAATCGATGTTTTGGATTTCGTAAACAATTCTGGTAATTTGACGGATTTCTGCTGGCAGTAACATATTTCAGAATTTATTTTTTGTTAAATCTATTTTTGTATGGTTCATTTCATTTTAAACTTTGTATTTAATGTAAAATTTGTATTGGGCAAATAATTTTTAAAGATTTATTGATTGTTTCTTTCGCCAGTTTTTTGATAACCTTTGTTAACAGCGTTGTTTTCCTGTTTTAATTCTGTTTTCTAATTATGCCCAAATGTGAGCCATGCTCGTCTTCTGTAGATATAACTTAATGACAGTATTTTCCGTTCAAATAAATCTAATCTGTCTTTTGATCTTCTTTCTCAGTCTTTTTTGCTTGTTAGTCGAGTGGGGGGGGGGTTCTTGCCATATGAAGGATCATTCAGACGAATTTCTTCCAGAAGAGAAGAGGTCGTTGATCGGTTATACGATTAGATTTAATCTTTTCTAAAAGCCCATTGACATGTTCGATTCAAAATTGTATTTTTATTCTCTCCTTTCCGAAACATGAACTCGGTTGATTCTATTTATCCTATTTTATTATTAATGTTGTTGTTGATAACTTTTACACTTGTGAGTTCAGGA
This sequence comes from Acanthosepion pharaonis, assembly GCA_903632075.3. NCBI lineage: Eukaryota > Metazoa > Mollusca > Cephalopoda > Sepiida > Sepiidae > Acanthosepion > Acanthosepion pharaonis. The sequence continues at coordinate 2,243,823 of CAHIKZ030000347.1, forward strand.
AATTCCAAGATCATTATGAACTACATTTTGTCAATGTTCCTGATATGTACACGATTTTAAATGAATGTTGCCAATATTGTTTTAGTTCTTTTCAGAAGCAAAGGAAATATGATTCTACGGAATGATTATAAGAATAACATGCACTGAACATGTGAGCAACGACGATGTTTAGAGGGAAATGGGACCAAAAAGGAAACTTTGATTTTACATCAGGAAGAGACACACTGAGTAAAGTGGGCTTAGAAAATAGATACTTACAGGACAGATTGAACGCAAGGTGGAAATAAGAAAACAATTCATAACCTAACCATCTAGCTAGCATGAGTAAATGGATGGAGAAACAAGTTTTAGGAGAGACAACAAAGGGATTAAAATATTATGAGCTACGAAGTACATGTATTTGGGGACAGTCCCTATCGTTAACGTCCTGTAGAGACACTCTACATCAAAGAAAAACCAAACTGTGAGATCTACCAGCGAGGGGATATACTGTATTTGCTCTAATTTAATATCGAGTTAAACTGAAAAGCAAAACAGATTTAAACTGAAAAGAAATAATTAGTTACAGGAATAATACTGTCATCTAGAGAAGTGAACAGATTTATAAACAGAAGGGTGGCAATGATATCAAATATTATATAAGTAAGCTTAGAATAATTTCAATGGATCATTATTATGAGAATTGTAATTTTTCGCAATATCTGATTAGAGCAGTATATTAAATACATAATTGAGTGCTTACTAAACGTAAGCATGAAAACAATTTTGTAGGAATTATGGACATATATGTAAACCATTGGGTATATATATATATATATATATATATATATATATATATATATATATATATATATATATATATGTGTGTGTGTGTGTGTGTGTGTGTGTGTGTACATTTCATTGAAAACGACAGAGAAGGGATCTTTGATTAAGTTTTTTTTATAAATTAATCATGTAATCTTTTTTTCCTTTTCAGATGATAAATTATATAAAAACTGCCCGATTGTTCCTTTTATCCAAGCGCTTTCAGCTATACATTTGGCCATTTTAAAGGTTGAAATATATTAACTGTTAACAAGAAATATTTTGTTGCATGTACGTATTTATATAATGTTTTCATTTTCAAAAAACAGTCAAGATATTGTGACTATGTTCATAGTTGATATTATTGAATTTAGTTTTTTGATTTATTAATAAGCCTTTCATTAGTTTCTGCCGTTTTTGGCATGTAGATGTTGCTATTCTATTTGTATTGTCAACAGTTATGTTACGAATAGGGTTCGGTATGTCTTCATGAATATTTAAATGAAATCTAATTGAGCTATGATCAGAAAGTTGTAGAATGAAATTAGTGTCAAACATCACCACTTTGATTACCACTTTAATTGAAACTTGTGCCACGAGCTTAACAGTCCATTCTTAAATTTCCACTATATATGTGTTGAAAATGTCATTTAATGTAGAATTTAATATAATGACAATTTAAATCTAATATAAGTAAATATGTAAAAAAATAATCATTGTAATTATGTTTAGCATTCTCTTTAAAAAGATATTTAAAAAAGTAAAAATCATCCGGTCCTCTCGGTAATATATTTAATAAATCTAAATATATTACTAAGGCACCCAAAATTAGCAAATTTAATATTTAATTCCACACATCACTGAGGATGTGTTAGGGCCCAAATTTTAAAAATTAAAGACGCTTCACTAAATAAATTAATAATGGAAATTATTTTACTGCTCTAGAACGTGTATATATATATATATATATATATATATATATATATGTGTGTGTGTGTGTGTGTGTGTGTGTGTTTGAATCCAATAACACTGTCACTTATTTGAATAAAACAGATTTATTCAATTTCCTTTTTTGTTCATTTTTCTGTTTACAAATAACTCTTTTATTATGTAAAACATATGGAAATATTTCAAGTTGAATTTTGATTTATTTCCTGAAAACGTTGATTTGATGAGCCGCTATTATTATTTGAATTGCCTTTACCTCATCTTTGATATTAGATTTCATTTCTTTTTTCTTTTTGAGAAGAGCGGAAATTAAAATGTCTGAGTTTTTATTCTTCACTCAACTGAATTTCCTATAGCTGGCATCATCGTCATCATCCTCATCATCATCATCATCATCATCATCATGATCATCAACATCAGCATAACTATTGATTATTTGTTTTATTGTTTTGCATCTTTCATTATGTGCTGTATCCCATCAGGATTTGGACGTTCGTGGCTCTTCACAGATTGCTATACTTTTTATTTCTTAGTATGGCTTGCATTTTTTTGTTATTTTTCCTAAACGTTTTCAACCGTCTATTTACACAAGACCTTTAAGTAAGTTAGTCACTCTTGTTTTCTTTCTGTCTTGACTCTACATATTCTTTTAGTGACAGATTTTCCGCCTCTTCCTTCCTCATTATGTAACCTGGACACGTCAACATCTTTTTTAGTTTTTTTGGATTCAATGTAGTATCCATTTTTTCTCATTTCCCTTCAACCTTTCTTACTCACATGTTCAGTCCATGGCATTCTCAACATCATTCTATAGGAAGACATTTTTGTTGCCGCAAAATTTGTCTTCCTCTATCATTCAGCGCAATATAAATTAACTATATTTCTCTAGCTTTTTCGACATTTCCAAATTGCGGTTCGATCATTGGATCATATCTTTGCGGAAAACTATAAATTCTGTCTTAATATTGATAGTTAGTCCTTTCATCCCGTTTCATTTACTATATTCTGTAGGTGCTCATTCATATTATTATTTAATTTATCAGTATCATAGATGCAAATGCCATTTTTAATTGGAAGTTCCATTAATATGGAGAAATTGGGTTATTCTTCATTAAATGATCGCCTATTATTTACAGAGTAATTTCATTTCTATACATGTTAAAATATCAATTGAGGTTTTCCAAAAATATGTTTTCTTTTCTTCAGAACATATATTCAGTGTATGATTAACAACCGTAGACACGTACATGAATTTAATTTCTTAAGAAAAATTACAACTGTATTAGCTTCTATCAATATGTATCCCTGTTCCGCGGCCAATTTCATCTTTCATGTGTATATTTTATCATATATAATATATACATTATATAATTCATGATATATATATATATATATATATATATATATATATATATTATATAATTCATGATATATATATATATATATATATATATATATATATATATATATATATATAGTATACATGCTAAAATGCTAAATACTATATATATATGGTATTTATATAATATTTAAAATATAATATATATGTACAGTATATAAATAAGATATATATATATACTATATATGTTATATTTATATATTTTATATATCAGGTCGTCCCATAAGTTCTGTCTGAATTTTGAATAAAGAAAACTAGTGACCAAAAGTTACATTTAATTACAGATTCAATCAAGTTATGGTCCGGTTCCTTGTACCACGGTGATAGTCCAAAGTAGAACCAATAAAGAAGAACTCGAACACGGATATGGAATAACACAGATATATTACAAACAGGAATATATACAGAGAAGTAGAAAGTGTTATTACGAACAATTAGGTTTAGTAGGGAGAACAATGTAGTCTCGACCAGTATCACTATTCCAATGTCTTGTAGTAATTGTTTCGGACTGCCTCCGACTCGACTGACTGACTCGCTCGCTCTGACTGACAGACTCCTGACAGACTTTTGACGGACCTCACTCCAGACTTCACACTGAAAAGTATTTAGTCACCTCCCCACAAGTGCATCATGTGGCACAAGGCAGGTTTAACGTGGGATCTCCGAGCCCGTAGGATCTCCGATCAAAAATATGCCCTTTAAACCCGTATAAACGCGTTCAGGGTCTGTTTACCTGCCCAAAAGTGACTCTGCCCTTCGGCGTAGCCTCGTTCGGGTTCATCCCCGCCCGAAGGCAGAGAGTTCAACCGATCAGCCGGTCAGCCGGCCATCCGACTTAAGATTGAACTGTATTTAGTCACCCCCCCACGAGGGCATCATGTGGCACAAGGCCGGTTTAACGTGGGATCACCGAGCCCTTGGTCTCGGCCAAAAATATGCCCTTTGAACCCGTATAAACGGGTTCAGGTTCGGTTTACCTCCCCGAAAGAGACTCCGCCCTTCGGCGTAGCCTCTTTCGGGTCCCTCCCCGCCCAAGGCAGAGAGTTCTACCGTTCAGCCTGTCAGCCGGTCGCCCGACTTCGGACTGAACTCCCTGCTTCCTCTTGCGGCGCAGCATTTATTACGTATGGAATAGTCAATTATGTTATTATGGTTAAGGTTCCATAACAAATCAACAATGTATTTTCCCTGAATATCTATAATTTCCTTCCATCTATTAAGAAGCTTACTAATTCCATTACTGTAAAATCATTTTGGCTTTGATTCGATTAACTCACAAATATCAGTTTTAACCTCTCCCTGTGTTACAAAAGCTGTTTCTTCCAAATGATTCTGTAAGCTACGAAACAAATGGTAGTCTGAAGGAGCAAGATCGGGAGAATAAGGTGGATGAGGTATTTTCTCCCAACCAAGTTCTTCGATCTTTTGTGACGTGATTCTTGCTGCTGTGGGGTCGCGCATTGTCCTGATGAAACATCACCCCTTTTCGATGCACTAGAGCAGGTCTTTTTTTCCTCAAAGCTTGTTTCAAACGATCTAATTGCTGACAGTATATTTGAGCATTAATTGTTGCATTAGGTGGTAAGAATTCAAAGTGGATTATTCCTTGGCGATCCCACCAGATTGAATGAAGAACCTTTTGCCCATGAAGTTCCCTTCTCGGCTGTGGCTGCGGTCCTTCCCCTTTACCAAGCCACTGTCTACGACGCTTAACAAGTGCTGCTTCAAGAATCTTTTCATAAAACTCAACTGGACGTCCGGTTCGATTTCATCTTCAAGGGTGAAATTTCAACCTTTGAATTTTGCAAACCATCTTCTGCAAGTTCTTTCATTCACCCATTCCTCTCCATAAACTGAGTGAATGTTTCTAGTCGCTTCGGCTGATGAGTTTCCTTTCTTGAACTCATAAAGCATTATGTGCCCCAAATGATTCTTGGGTTCTTCCATGTTAGCAGGGTTTTAATCAAACAAAATTTAATTTTATTGTTCTCTGAAATAAAATTTGATCAGTTTAAATGCATCTAAGCATAAAAATAATGTTCAGCTCCATTAGACATAAATACTGTTTATATTTCGTTCATATATCTCACCATATAAAATTGCTTAAACCAAAAATTTAAATGAACATTTCATTCATAAACTGGCTTATTGTTAAAGAAATTTTTATGAACAGATGCCAATTAAAATGCAAATTTCAAAAGAAATTCTGCACTATATAAGACCATATTCCTTAACCAAAGTATTTTTTATATGAAAATCAAAACAATCCTCGAAGAAAAGAACAGTAATGAATCACAGTTAATTAATGAAATAAACCTTTTTTTTTAATACATATGCAAGTTAGTTAAACCTGAAGAATGATAATAAAGTTATTGACCTTTTTGTTTGAAAATGATCTATCGTCTAGATTTGCCATTTCTCATTCGAGTCTCAGTCTTGGTGCAGAGTGCGATAAGGGAAGGCTCCGTCAAAGACAGCGTCACAACTGAAGAAAATTATACTGAGAGGTGCCCAGTCTTGGATAACAGCTGCCCAAGGTCGCACCATCTCATTCCACCAGTGAGAGGGATCGACGCTTGCTCTGAGGCCAGCGCAACCGAAGGTTAAAGGGGTTGCGGGCAATTTTTGCTCCTAGGCCTGAGGTACGCGCTCGGGCACCCCACATTAAACCGACCGTGTGTCACAACCTGACCTCGTGGGTTCTTGCTTATATACAAATTGCTCTCGCGAGTAGTTTCTACCACATCATTTATAATCGCTATGTTGTGCCTCTGTCTTGAGGCAAATTACGCTGAGAGGGGGCTCCGTCAAAGGATAGAATCGCAACTGAGGAAAATTATACTGAGAGGTGACGGATTAATACCACTTGTGTTATCAAATGGTTTAATAATATAAACGATAAAACTAATTTATCATTGGTCCAATTTGATATTGTGGATTACTACCCATCTTTTTCCAGGGTTCTCTTTACAGCTTCTTTGGAATTAGTCACCGAGTACTCCGATCATTCAAACCAGGAAATGGACATTATTATGAACTGGAGAAATTTTTTCCTTATCCGTAACAAAGAAAAATGGATACAAAACAATGTAGTTGACTAATTTCATATTGCAATGGGATCGTTAGACTCTGCTGAGTCTTCCGTCTTTTTTTTTCATTTTATATAACCTTAGTGCTCAAAATGACATCAAGATAGATGACAGCCTTCTAAAATCCTTAAAAATAAATTGACAATATCACGAAATTAATGCATATTAATTAAATGTCTAAACCTGAAATTTATAATAAAGACAATTTTTAAATAGTAGATTTCCTCGATGTAACACTTAGTTTCAGTCAATAAGTATATACAAACCCTATATGAAAACTAATTCAAATCCATTATATATCCAAATTCAAATCACACTCCATCTATCAAAGACATACAGTGAGGAAAATAGGTATTTCATCCCCAGCTGATTTTCTCGGTTTGCCACCTTACAAAATTGGAAACGGTCTATAATTTCCAGGTTATGTCCGTTTTGAATGAGAGAGATAGAATACAAAAATTTAGAAAATCAGATTATCGTAATTTTTTAAACATTTATATTTATGGTGAAGAAAACATTCACCACCTACCAACCAGCAATCATTCAGGCCCCACAGACCGGTTATGCAACCCGAAGACATATAAACTAACCCTATTACCCGATTATTACATCTAATCAAGTACATATTACCTGTATAAAAGACAATAGTTCAAGAATCCTTGTATGAATCAGAATCCAATCTCTGCACAATGGGCAAGAGGAAAGAATTGTCTAAGAATATCCGGGACAAAATTGCATACCTATACAAGAATGGAATGAGCTACAAATCGATAGACAAGCAACTAATTGAGAGGGAGTCAACTGTTAGTACAATAATAATAAAATGGAGGAAACACCAATTGACTATCAATCTCCCTAGCTCTGGAACTTCACGCAAGATCACCGAACAAGGAGTGAACTTTATAATGAAACAACCAAGAACTACGCGGCAAGAGTATTTTGATGATCTCAAAGCAACTACGACTACAGTCACCAAGATGGTCATTAGTAACTCACTACGTCGTAGTGGACTGAAATCATTATGCTTTGGGACTGTTTCTCTAATAAGGGGAAAGGACGACTACATGAAATCGAGGGAAAGATCAATGGGGCCAAGTACAGAGAAATCTTGAGTAAAATCCTCTTGTCCTCATCCAGGACACTGAACATTGGGATGTGGATGGGTGTTCCAGCATGACAATGACCCAAAGCATATGGCTAAGGGAACAAAGAATTGGCTGAAGAAGAAGCAAAATAAGGTAATGGAGTGGCCTAGTTAGTCTCTGGATTTTAATCCTTTAGAAAATTTATGGAGGGAGCTGAAGCGTCTAGTTACTCAACGACAAGCTACACTCCTTAAGGATTTGGAGTGTATCTGCTAAGAGGAGTAGGCTAAAATCCCCCTACTGGGATCCTGAAAAGCTTGGTAACCAACTAAAGGCAACGTCTGGCTGCCGTGCTTTCCAACAAGTGTTTCTTCATCAAATACTGAGTTATGTTTTACTATCGGTTGAAATACTTATTTGTTTCAATAATAAAGAAAAAAATGTTCAAAAATTAATAAAACGTGATTTTGTAGATTTTATTTTATATTCTATCTCTCACTTTCAAGACGGACCTACTCTGAAAATTATAGACCGTTCCTATTTTTGTAAGGTGGCAAATCAACACGGGATGAAATACTTTTCCTCATATAGAATATCGGATTAATAATAAATCTTCCAATGTAGATGTATTTTATACACGTAACAAATTTTACAAAACCGCTTTAAAAATAGTGGCTCTAAATACCTGACATTAAATATAGGAAACATAAGAGTTTGTAGTAGGAAAAAATCGAAACAGAAAAAACATTTGGTACGCCCCCACCAAATTAACCCAACTTTATTAAGACAAGTTTCTCAATTTAATTGAGAAAACTTCCCTAGTAATAATCCTCATAGTAACATTTTAAATAAAAATACACTTAAATTAAGCTATAGTTGTAAAAATAATTATTAAAAAACACAATAATAAAATTTTAAATCAAAGCTTAAACCATTTCAACCAATTCTTAATCCATTCAAAAGCAACAAACAATAATGATAACGACATTTCTACTTGTAGAAATCCTAACGACTGTCCATTGCAAAATAGGTGTCTAGCAGATTCCCTTGTTTACCTAAGTACTATTTCAGCTACAGAAAGTCCAACATTTAAAAACTTTTATATCGGTAAATAACAAAATATTCCGTTAAAATTCGGTGCTACCAAACATATCATCTTCCAACACTCATGCCTATCGTAACAGAACATCACTTTGTAAATATGTTTTGGACTTAAATAAAGTTAAGAAAACTCCTACGGTAAAATGGAAAATATTAAAAATAACTAGAAAAAATCGCATGTTATAATTTTTTCCAGTAAAAACCTGTTAAACCATAGAAATGAATTCACAGTGTTATGCTGCCATTGCCAACCCTTTGGCTTAAAATTTAGTTAAAATATTTTTCATAAATAATCATGCATTATAATTGTATCGCCATTATTTTATTAGTACATAATGGTCAACCCAACATTTGTTTGACTTATTTAACTGTAATATTGCCATGATTTACCGTCTATTCAGTACAATTTACAATCTATAGGGATGTTTCCACATTTTCAATTTTACCTATTGGCTCCTTTAAGAAGCTTTCTGAGTATATCAAAAAATATTTTTCTTTAAATCTGTTTCTGATAAATTTATGCCTACTTCAATAAATCGACAAATCATACTTGGATCCACCAATAATACATTGTCACTGCAATTGTTACTAGTATCGTTGAATTACATGTCTGAGCTTCAGTTTTCTTCATATGTAAAAATAAAAATTCACGCGGGTTCTCAGACTCAACTTAGTAGCCTACATCAAGTGATTTGAAAAGTAATGCTTGCCTAGATGAAGAGGCTTGCTGCTGAAAAACTCAAATCAGGTAACAGGACTCTGCACCATGTAACAAATTTGGGAAAATCATTCGTAGCTGTCAAACAATTTCTGCAATCATATTAACCCATGCATCTGGACACACACGTGTGTGTGTGTGTGTGTGTGTGTGTGTGTGTGTGTGTGTGTGTGTCTCGGTCATCTCTGCATTTCGAACTGCTCGCAATCCCTGCAAAAAAGGGCCTGAAGACCTATTTTGAAAAGAAATGAATATTGTCTGTAACAGAGGTAAAATGAATGTGCCCTCAATTATAAATGACCCCCGAGATGATATCTCCTATGTCTGATTAGGCGAACCTTTACGCCTCCATTTTTGTCTCTAATTCAACGTAAGATCACAAAGATCAACTTCCCACATCTCACTGAGCACAATCTCAGTTATATTACTTTCACAACACGGGATGTATCTAGACCTAGGACATGACCCTAAATACCCACTGTTCGTGTCAAAATTCCTGTTGATGTCTTTAAAATATCAGAAAGGAATTATTCTCAATCGTAGCAATGTTATTCAGCTGCAGCTTCATTTCAAATAATTGCAAAACCTGTGGAAAGTGTCAAACGTATTCCTAGTTTTCAAGTAGAGATACATCAGGCCTCTCAGCATCACCTACAAGCTCTATGAGTCTATAATAAATGAGAATGTCTTCGAACACCTAGAAAAGAACAAACTCTTCACCGAGGAGCAGTATATTTTTCGGTCACCCCCGGCTGTAACCATCACTCACAGAATCAGTAAGACTTTTGACGGCGAACACACCCCGAGGGTCATTGCATTAGATATTTCAAAGGCCTTCGCAAGATGTGTCAAAAGTGCTTACTAAACAATCTCTCCTCTGAAAGTATCTTCTCGATCATAAAATCCTTCTTAACAGGTAGGTTCTTAAGGCAGTTATCAGTGGCCAGTCCTCCGGAGACATAGAGGTCTATGCAGGCACGCCCAAGGGTCACTCCTTGAACCAACACTATTTTTGATCGTGTATATTTTTATTGATAGATCTATATATATATATATATATATATATATATGTATGTGTGTGTGTGTGTGTGAATTTCTCAAGTGTGTTATATAGGATTTCTAACGTTATTGTTAAGACTAATAATTCATCGTATGCAATGTATAATGAATTGATGTAATTTTTAGCAAAATGTGTAAAGGTGTATACGTTTTTAATGATCTCACGAATACAAAAACATATGTCGAATACGACTTTGGACCAACATTGAATATTTAGTTTGAATTATGATAATGATTCATTTCCTTATAAGGAAATATTCCACATTTATTGATTGAACATCGACGACAACTCTCCGTGTAAATTGATAAAGTCTTTAAAATACTTTTTTTTCAGCTAGATATGATTTTTACCCAAGTTCAGTAGGTTTTATCGAAACTGCATTATTGATCAGTGTTTGTTTCCTAAGATTTTAATTGTAGTAATGTAGTATGATAATATCTTGAATATGGTTTTACTTTCTCTCCGAATTTCATGCGACATCCATTTGAGCGGCTAATGCTCTTGAATGTCTTCAAATGATGTGATTTTTTCTCATTTGATACCGTTATTTATTTCTGTTTATGTAGGCTAATGTACAATAGTCTTCATTCGCTCAAAGCCATTTTTTGCCATTAATCTTAGAAAGCGGATGTATACAGCTAACATTTAGATATTTCTGAATGGATGTGATGACATTCATCTGAAAGTCTCTATCTGACGAGAAAAAAACGTGTTCTCAGGTTAATATTTTAGTTTTTTAGATATTTCTGGTGTTGGGCGAAAGTAGATCAAGCGCAGCCTATTCTATGTTCAATTTCCAAAATTCTTATGCTAAATTCAGGTTAACTTATTCCTAAACCGAAATATTTAAAGTGTTGGTTATTTACTAAATCCTCAGTATGGATTTTTATTATAGCTTCAGGGTATGTGTCATCACCGCTTTCAGTCGAATTCCAGATCATAGTTTCTGTTTTAGAAAGATTTATTTTGAGATCACTATTCCTTGAAATTCTTGGTAGCAGATTTTGATTTTTTTCAATATCATTGTTACTCCTCTGTGAATACTAAATGCTATCTGCATATACTCCATCATCAGCAGTACACTGGATTCTGGAATGAAATTTCTCTCTTCTCTTAGTCGATTCGTTTGGGACGTGGTATGAAATGTTTAAATGATCAGTGAGCAGTGCATAGTCTAAGTAAGGATTAAATAAACTTGAAATCATATCTTCCTTTTCGCAATGTTGGTGAGAGGAGAAAGATTTATGTATTGGGATCCTCGCCATGTATGTATGAATGTGAGGACCGATAATGTTCCTCTATTAGATCAATGAATTATGGTTTCTAATTGACAAAAATAAGTCTCTCTTTGATGTGATCATGTGATAATTTAAGTTAGTTTTCTACATAAAATGTCTGAATTCTCCGAGTCTACAGAAACAACTGATGTTTTTTGCGTTAGGCAACCTTGCGAATCTCATTAGCACAATTCCGGAACGTTCACAGACTGTTTAGAAGCACAATTTCTTTCTCGCCACTTTTAATATGAGCATTGATTTTGAAACTATTCAACATAAAATGGACTACCCATAAAATATCTAAACCTTCGAAGCAATGAGAAAAATCAAGCAATGCGCAGCCTAATTCCCAGTGAGACACATCTTAACCATGAAATTGATGTAGACAAAATCCTTCTCATCAGTACCTTTGTCATTGCTAAATATGTCTAATTTTTTCAAATTTTTGATGCCCAAAGTTTTTTTTAAAAAAAATATTTGTATCCGGGAACTCTGATAACCTGTTCGTTCATATATATATATATATATATATATATATATATATATATATATATATAATAGGTTAGTTAATAAAACAAGGGCAAACAGAAGAATATAAATGTGATCATTACGAAAAACACTTATTAAATATGAATTATTAAAAACATGAGAGAAATGAAGCAAGGAAATTAAGGTTTTAAGCCAGGAATTTTGGGGCATACATGTCCTTCATCCATGACACAAGAAATAAGCAGATAAATGTGAAAGACTCTCCGACAGTTTTTCTTGTGGCCGGTGTGAATCCTGATGTAGATGGTATTATTAGCCAAAATTCAATCTCTGTTTGATCCATGGCTGTGCGAAACCTACGAAATTAAACCTAGATTCAATATTTGGATTGGTGTGAAAGTGTTCGGCCGTTTTGTCCTTATCGATGTGAGCAGTAGGGGAGTGAGATTTTGAACGTAGATGAAGAGGATCATAGGACTTGTGGTGGGGAAGATGTCCCATGGGTGGTCAGTGCCGGAGACTAATCATCCAAGACATTTGGCGAGACAAGAACTGACTGGAGGAACAATTTTCAAGTTCAATAAGTTCAAGAAGTACTGCAAGTACTAAATTGATAAAAGTGAACTTTCTTGATATAAGATTAGATTTAATAAATAATGTATATTTACCATATGTATTGTTGAATAATATATAACTACCTTATATGTTTTTGTATTTATGTATTATTTATTAACATATTTTCTAACTTAATTTTTAAATTTTGACTAATTTTCTGACGAGGTTAGTTGTCAATTTAAAAAATAATCGTCATAAACATACATAGGACGTGTAAATGAAGCTTTTTTATTGGTAACTGATGAGGCGTTATTATTATGCTAGATAGAAGTCGAAAAGTGAGGAAATATATTTTATTTTCTATTTCTTCCCTTTCTTTGTCTTATTTTATTGAAAGACAAGTCGGCATATTCAAATGTTCCAGTCGAAATGTTGGCGACTAAACTGACTATCCCACTCAAACTTCCGAATGAGGCAGCTCGTTACCAAGCCAGTAGGAGGAAAGACATGACCTAACAAAGGTCAGAGGAACTCTCTGAGTCAACGGTCAGGTAACTACAGGTGGTGTCGCCATAAAACACCGTGGAGAATGCAATGGAAAGCCACTTCACTACCAATCCCAATACAAATCATGGCTAACAACTCAGATTATACGAAACCTAAGGGGGTTAAGTCTACGGGAATTAGATCCTTGCCCGGTAAGGAGCGACAAGCGCAACAGGTGTGACCTGACCGTCACCGAGCAACTGCTAGCATAAACGGAGTAAAAGGGATAAATTTCCTCGGAACCGATATTTCACCCAGAAAGACACGATATGAGCAACAGGTTTCTCCGGACCGTTGTTCTGCGACTGCTCGCATCAAATACAAATTAACTTTTGGGACATGAAAATTCCGAACATTGAACAACTGCAGCGAGTTTGATAATGTTAAAAAAGAGATGAGCACATTTAACGTCAACATTCTCGGTGTATATGAAACGAGATAACCAAACAACGGTGATTTCGTCAACGACAAACACAGCATAATTTATGCAGGCGGCGAGAACAACAACAAAGGAGTAGGACTAATACTAGATAGTTCATTTCAGAAACGCGTTTTAGGATACCACCAACTTTCCGAAAGAATTTTGGTATTGAAGCTGAAAGGGAAGACGTTCAACCTGGCTATAATATCAGTTTACGCACCGACGGCACAAAGAAAGAGGAGGACATCGAATCTTTCTACTCCATGCTGGACACTGCCAAGGCTCTATGCAAATCACAGGAACTCCTCATTATCATGGGAGACCTAAACGCCAAAGTTGTCAGGGAAATGGCAGAGGATACATCATGAAGATTCGGACTTGGAACCCGCAATGAACGAGTAGAAACTAGATCCAATGTTGCACAACCAACGACCAGGTAATAGCCATATTGCCCCACGATCATCCGAGACGACAATGGCCATGGAGGAGACCATGAGGAAAAACTAAAAATCAAATTGATTATATAACCATCAACAAAGTATTCATGAATGCAATGATTCACTGCAAAAAATACCCAAGATCCGACTGCGGAAACGATCATCTCCCTCTTATATTCAAACTAAGAGTGAAACTGCGCAAACTGAAGAGGCCGCATGCAGAACACAAACCTGCAATACAACAAACTCTTGAGCGATCCTAACCTAAAAGAAAAATATATGGAAAATGGGAAGAGAAGAAACGAGGTACGCAATGGAGACTCAAAATGGAACGCACTAAGAGACGCCGTAGTGATATCAGCAAACGATATGCATGACTGATAAGATTCTCGACATGATGGAAAGGAAACAGCAAACCCAGACAAGATACGGGGCGGAGTACAGAAAATTGCACAATAAAATAAGAACCAAATGCAGGCAAGCTAACCTTCATAGATCGGCCTAAGAATCCAGAGGCAAACGAATGTGAAATCACCGAGCAATAAGACTAATGTGCTACGTGACAAATGCCATCATTCGTATTCTGTTGAATAGAGCGCGCAGCAGAATCATGCCAGGGATATGACAAGAACAGTGCAGGTTCATTAAAGACAATGGAACAAGGAACGCGATATTCATGCTCAGAATGTTATCAGAAAGAGCAATACTGATGCAGAAGGACATGTAACTATGTTTCATAGACTACGCAAAGGCCTTCGACAAAGTACGCCACAATGATCTGATGGAACTGCTAAGCAAACTTGATATATTCGGGAGGGATATAAGAATAATCAAAAATCTATACTGGCAGCAAACAGCATGTATACGCATAGGGAACGAGTTCAGTAAATATACAACAATAGAAAGAGGGTTATGGTTAGGGTTAGGGAAAGGATGCGTCGTCTCACCCAAACTGTTCAACATATATAGCAAGTCAATTCTGAGAGAATTGGAAAAACTACTGGGATTTGACATTGTCAGCAACAACCTTTACAACATAAGATACGCAGATGACACAGTAATGATAGCAGACACAGAAAAGAAATTACAGAAGGTATCGACGTAGGACTAAGCATGAACTACAAGAAGACAGAATGCATGGTCATCAGTAAGAGCAAGAGTCCGAAACGCGATTTGCAAGTCGGGAACACTAGAATATTTGGGAAGCGTTTTGACAGCGGACGGTAAGTGTGATACTGAGATCCGTAGACGCATAGGAACGGTCAATGACACATTCCAAAAGTTGAGGAGAGTATTACGAGACAGGATGATATCTTTGGCAACAAAGAAAAAATACCTGAGCTGTTATGTGACATCTGTTCTTCTTTACGGCAGTGAATGTTGGACAATTTCCTCAAAGACGAAGAAGTGACTTGTGCCGACGAACATGTGGTTCTACAGAAAAAAATGCTAAGTATATCATGGATAGAACTTGTGAGAAACGATGAGGTAATAGAGAGGTTGGAAACAAGGAGAAGGCTTATACTTAACATCAGAAAGAGGCAGCTGAATTTTCTGGGACACATAATAAGTTCGGTTGGGCTGGAGAATCTGATACTCACGTGTCAAATAGAAGGAAAAAGAGACAATGGAAAGTAGCGATATTTCCTCGTATGATTTGATTAACATGAACAGCCCGCCACTCCACTTTAAATTTATATATATATATATATATATATATATATATATGAGTGTGTGTGTGTGTGTGTGTGTGCAGGTACGTAGAAAAATAAGAAAGAACACGTTTCCTAAATAATCCAGAGTTATTTAGTATTTTTGTTTTTATTTAAAAAAAAAAAAACAGTGCTCCATACAGAAGTAGAGCTTAGATTATAATTATTTTTTAATAAATATGATTCCTTCGCTACGTAAGAGTTAATTTCTTTTAAATGCCAAAAATATTAAAAATCAGACATCTCTATCCAAATATTTTTGGCATTTAAAAGAAATGAGTAAAACACCAAAAGTGAAATGGAAAATAATAAATAGAAGAAGAACTTGCAAAATCTGGAATGACCCATGGCATTTCTACCTACATGAAAAACTACACATAATTAAGTTTGTAAATAATGAAAATTTATTAAACCATAGACATGAGTTTTTGGCCGACATCAACAAAATTTCGCATTAAATAATTAGCATTAAAAAAAATCAAATTTCATATTTTAATAAAGGGCTAAAAAGCTTAACGCAGTCATTAAATGGAAAAACCCTTTATGAAGTCGTCAAAAAACAAATTGTAGTTCAGTGCAACGCATTTATATGTGGAACAGCCCGTTGTTAATACATAAATAAATAAACAAATAAAATAAACAAAATTATCAAGACACACAACAACACACGTTGGTGCCAAAAGCTATCTTCCTCTGTGAATGAATAGACGATGCGCGTACAAGAAAGACATAATTCGCTTTGAAATAGACAGCCCACCCTACCTCAGCTTGACCTCTCGCTGAAGGTGACTTATATGTGGATAAAAATGGTCACCCCAGCCGCTTCCATTTTAACGAATGAACACGCTTTTTATAACGATACGTAAATTTCAAAATTGTTTATTCCTAAATTTTCGCTTGAGGATGAATCAGGGCTTGTTACTTTAATTCAAATTAATTTTAATAATTATATTGATTGTTTCGGCTCTCGTTTTTGAGACATGAGAACTCTTATGTAGAGAAGGAATAATGTTTAAAAAATAAGTATAATATATATATATATATATATATATATATATATATATATATATATATATATATATATATAAAAGAGATAGAGAGAGATTGTTGAATACAAAAATATGCTATATTTTCTAGAGATATAATTCTAATTTACGTAATTTAATTCCCATATTATTTTAGTTAAACAAATACTTATACGGATAAATATATATTTGAATAAATATGCAAAGCGTTGTAAGATATGAAATTTACAACCGATGAATGTGATAATCACGTCTTACAGTCAAGTTATTTCTAGAAATATTTTTTTCATTTCATGTACCTGACCCTTCAACTTATCTAGGAAAGTTATTATTCTAATGACTAAACCTGATCATCTGTTTTCATATTGACAAATGTAATGAAGCGCCGATTTGCGTTATTTCCATTTAAACAACGCTGATCTGCAGTTCATAAGTCAGAGATTAAATGATAAACTGCCTGTAAAGCGATATCTTTGGCAGACTGTTCCACCCACATTCACATATATCAATATAAACATTCAGCTTTATTGTTAAGCTGATACATATTGATTTTTTTCATTATAACATGTACGGGCTTTTAATTATTTTAAAATTCAAAATTGGCTGGAATGCATGTAGCCTGGAGTGAGTTCCACCATCGAGAAAACTATTAGCGTAGAACTTACAGGTTATTCTAGCCAATACATCGATGAGAACTTTTCAGCAATCTATTACTGTAATAAAATTAATAGAGTTTAGGTACCACAGTGAAGAGTTCCTCCAAACAGTTACCATGAAGGGAAGCTATATTATACAGGTTGGAAAGTGACTGAATCCGAGCCGCCAGATCATAACTAATAAAATTGTTGATTTTTCTTTGGATTATGTCGAAAGTTCTAACGATACGGAAAGAACCCTAGACTATATGTAGCAGCAATATTCAAAGCATGGGTGAATTACTGACTTATAAATATGTAAATTAGATTCGGGAGAGAAAAATTGTCTCGCACGACACAGCATGCCTAGCAGCAAACCTAGCAAGGGATTCAATATAATCTTTCTATTTCTTGTCAGCCGAGAGAAAGCATGGTGGTTACTATAAATCGTGCTGATAAGAAGCAAGATGTTGAAACTAATATAAAATTATTCCTTTATAAACATAATATAGACATTTAGAACTGACACAAGGATCATTATCAGTAACATTTAACCGAAGTCAGTTTTCACTTAAATATATACATGAAATATAGGGAGACACACACTCACTCACTATCAAATTTCACCAGGCAAAACCTCCACAGATAGAGTCCGCCATCTCATGTAACCCTAACCCTAAACTTCCTTCATATTCCACTGGACTGGAAAATTGTTCAACTCAGCTTCCGGCCACATATACAGGTTTGTAAGTTTTAAGCCTGTTGCTTAAAGCGTTGGCTCGTGAATTTGGTATATCGTAAATGTGTGTTCAATTACCGGGTTGAGCACTGTGTACTTCAGTTCATTGGAAACAGATCGAACATTTAGTGAGAAGTAATGAATAAGAACTCAATGAGATAGACCTGGGCATGACCAATGGGAAAATAAAACTGATAAATTTATAAATGTACAGCAGCGGAATTTGCCTTTAACCGAACTAATAAACGCATTTGAATGTTTAACACACTTGATTTAGTATTTTTTTTTGTTTTTTTTTTCTTCCGACCCTACCCTTAAAACTCTTTCCTTCATTACCCTAAATCTCCACCATCTTGTTTATAGCAGCAATTCATAAAAAACACTCGACACCTTTATTCAGTTACTTGCAATCTAAGATTTATTAGGATGTAAGGTAGTGATGAAATTAAAATTTTTGTGCTGCCATTTCAATTCAGTAAAATCAGCCGGGGTACCAACATATGCATGGGCCAAAGCATTAAATCCGAGGAAAGAGGTGAAAATTGCAGATTTTAACCGAAAAGAAGAAATGCGGATTACGCATAAATATTTTACTTCTTAATTGTCAACGAGGGAATACAAAACTTACAACTCATAGGAAAATTCATAAGCATTTTGTGAAGATATCAGGCCGGTGGTTTCCACGCTCTCTGGATTTTACTGTTTACCTAAAACTCATAATGATAGTATTCCTTTGTGCCCGATTTTCTGTTTGATGCACTTCAATTTGTCAAAGTTGTTTGCTGTGTTGCTGCAGTCAGTACTAGAATATTATATCAGCAATAGTTTCACCCTCTTTGTGTTTGCTGTAAGCAGAACTGCTTTTTCCGTGTATTGTGCTCATTTGATATAAATATTTTATTACAAGCCGAGCAAAGCCTACTTGTTCATATTCAAGGACCAAGGAAATTTGTTAGATATTTGGATAACATCTTTTATATTACTGAAAATGAGGGTGAGACTGGGGTTTTCCATGAAACACTTAACATAATATATTCGGCGTTGATTTTCACATGCGCAAATGAGGACGATAATGTTCTTCCTTGTGTGTTTTTCTTACGTCAGTGTGCATGAAATCAATATTTACTACGAAATATACTCAGTACTATTCCTTCAGTTCAAAACAGATGATAATCATTTTGATTAACAAATTGCTTCATCGTGCTTGGACAAATAGTCGAAAAGAAATGATATTCTGCAATGGAATTTACAAGGTGGAAAATTTCAGTTGATATAAAAATTTGTTATTTTTTCAGTCAATACTCGTATTGTTTTAAGTCGACGACCTATCTTGACATCGATCCGGAAGGTTGTTCTACCTATTCATGATATTATTTCAGTAATTTACAAATTTAAATGTTAGTTTAATGGTGACTATGTAGGCAAAATCAATCAAAGGTTCAAAGCAAGCAGTACGTACCAGCTAACTTTTGCAAGTTATAAATGTAAAATACAATACACACAGATATAGTCAGAATGAGAAATTCCACATTGGACGAAACGCGTCGGCTAATATTACAGTTTTCCTATTGTCTTTTACATTTATGAATAGTGTTTTTTTTTTTTCTACAGGTTAACTCTGAGAAATGTTTTCATATTTGTCGAGATGGAAAACAAAAACATGCACACAGATATAATCAGAATATTACAGATTTCCTATTGTCTTTTACATTTAACTGTATATATATATATATATGTGTGTGTGTGTGTGTGTGTGTGTGTGTGTGTGTGTGTGTGTGTATGTGCACGTATATATATATATATATATATATATATATATATATATATATATATATATATATATATATATATAAACACAAGTGAATACTTAAAAATGGATGCTTCACACCACTAATAAAATAGAGGATGATCTGTCATTTACAGACTCCCAACAAATTCGCTGATAGATGCAAACTATGCATGAAGGAAGAATTTATAATGATTACGTATAAAAATGCTGATGAATAATTGAATCAGAGGAATGAATATATCTTACAGTGTAGACATCAGAACCTTTTTTTTTATAAATTCCCTAACATTAATTTGGGAGAATTTTATACTTGAAGTGTTGGATATTTTTTGTGAGTACTAATATGATGCATATATGCATACACAGTGATCATTTATGTGTTTTTTGCTTACATCGATTATAATCTTAAATTTTGAATCAATTTTATTATCTTCATCTATAATTTTAATTTGATTTTATTTAAATTTTCTTTTACTTACCTTTTAATGAAATTTTTTGATGTTTTTTTAATTAAAAATGTTTTTTAAAGAAATTCATATTTTTTAAATTGGTGATATTTGTTTATCTTGATGTTAAATATTTTATTATTATTATTATTATTATTATTATTTTGTAATTGCAACGGTTATAATGCAATGATACGGTTTCGCTGCTTAAAATGACTAGACAATTTCAATTTAACTACTTTGTAACCCTAACACCTCTCCCTCTTTCTTTCTTTTCCCTTTTAATATTAAAACTTTCCTTTTTTCTCTTTTCTCTCTCACCACACTTTTTTCTATGTACCTGAATGAATTTATCCCCATTTATTTTTGTAAAATTGATCTGAAAAGTTGGACGTCGGGGTTCACGAAATAAATTATCCACTGACCGAATGGCTTTTTAATTGTTCTGTATTCATATATATATATATATATATATATATATATATATATATATATATATATATATATATATATATATATAATCGTTATATTAATCGTTAAACATTTTCCGGAAGATAGTAAACTCAGTATTATTTTCAATAAAAATACACCAAAATTAAGTTACAATTGGACTGAAAACTTAGAGATAATTGTTAAGAAGCATAATGACATCATCTTGAATAAAGACTTAGACCATAACTAAAGAAATTTAGATAATATAAAAATAAAAAGAGATGAAGATAAATATTATGTAACTGTAGAAATCCTCTAAGAAATAAATGTCGCACGGAATCATTAGTATACCAATGCAATATTTCATCTATTGAGAATCCTGAAAACATAAAAATCTATATAGGTTACATAAGCCATGATTTCAAAAAAAGATTCAATCCACATCAAAGTTCATTTAGGATAAATAAATACCGAAATCAGACGACACTATCGAAATATTTTTGGAACTTTAAAGAAAACCAATAAAACACCTACAGTAAAATGGAAATTAATGAGAAAAGATAGAATATGTATGTCATTAAGTGATCCATGTCCTTTGTGCATGCATGAGAAACTATGTATTACTAATTTTATAAAAAATAAAAATTTACTGAATCAAAGAAATGAAATAGCTATTCATTGAAGACATTGTCAAAAACCTATCTTAAATAATATTTAAAAAGAATATTTTTTTTTAAAACGCAGTAATTTTAAAAATAATTTATTCCATAGTTTGCTTGAAGATGAAACAGAACTAATCCTTTTAATTTAATTATATAATTAAACTTGAAGATTTTAGCTTCGGTTTCTGAAATATGGTGATTACTGTGTAGCGAAAGAACAATATTTTTAAATCGGTTAATTTTAATATTTATGCTGTGTAAATTTACATTGCACTATATTGTAAAAATAAAAATATCAATAAGAGCACCGGATTATATATCTTACTTTCTTTTTTTTATATATATATATATATATATATATATATATATATATATATATATATGTGTGTGTGTGTGTGTGTGTGTGTGTGTGTGTGTACAACATGTATATATATATATATATATATATATTTGAATAGTTGTATATACTCTGAATATCTCAAATATTTTCTGAAATGATGTAATTTTATTATTTGTATATGAAATAGGCATGAGACAATCGTAAGTAATCTCTATCAGACTGTCGTACCTACGTGCAATAAAAGTAATGATCATGCGTATAATTTTTTCTGCTTGGTGAAGTCCATGCTTACAAGTTTGAATTTTTATTAAATGGCGGACTATCTCCCATGAAGAACTGTTTTCAATTTAATTTCAGATTCGTTTCTACCAATAAATCGTAGAACTAGATAGCAGTCAGGAAAACACAATTGCCCCACTTCCGTGCCGTAAAAATAAAGCACAATAGTCTGTAACAGAATACATTACATAGCCAGCCAAATGCAATAGAATAAAGCACAAGAGATTATAATAAATATTCTGACCTACTCAATTCCCATCACTTGTTATCCTCGGCGCCTCCTGAGTTATAGATGAATATTTTTTCGTATTCAACATTCGGCTATACCGTTCGCCTATTTCATTTGTGGTAAGTTCATAGACACTCCGCATACCAACCCCGCCATCAAAATCATTCTTGCTGCCGTTCTTTATAAATGGAAAAACGGTGTTCTCGAGTTGAAATGAAGTCATATAAAAAATTCAAAAAGAACTCTTAATTCGACTAGATTGAATAGGACGTGCGGGAAAATTCGTTGAAAAGTTTGGCAATTCTACTACAGTTTTTAATGCAGACACGCTGTGCTTGCATACCTCAGAAGGACATGATATTCTATGTATGGCGGGCGAATAGCATAAAAAAGACGTAATTTATTTTATATCATTATTGATTGTCTCATACGAAATACAATCGTCCAGTTACATTTTCCGATATCTTACGGAAACCATTTCGTATGTTTTATCGAACATTATACATCTACTATGAATATAATACCGAAGAACAGGCATGTTGAAATTTAATAAGTAATTAGAAAAGCATCTACAATTTTAATGATATCCATATATTTATCATATATCGTTTTAATAATTGATGTTTTCACATTAGAATTAAATGCAAATAGGAAAATGATAAAATTTGAAGAAAGAAAATAATTAATAAATAATTAAGAAATATTTTCAGTATTTCCCCGTATGACTCTATTTGAATTGTTTATCTTGTATATATGTTCTATTATTTCAATACACTTGTTCAACCTACCTTCTTCTTTCCGTGTCTATTTTTTTTTTTTTTTTGACCCAGAAGGCCCAGACGAGCATTTGTGAGGACCACGGGGTTTAAAAAGAAACTCTCCTAAAACTCGGACAAACGAGTTTTGCCAATTTGTTTTAAAAGTGGATGTACGAGAATTTTTTTTTTTATTTTTCGTCAGAGGTTCTTTTTCATTTGAAAAGCATCAGGAAAATCCAGAAAAGTAAAACCGAAACAAAACACGTATCATGGAGGATTTCAAATGTATCTTCTTAGGTCATGTATAGTACCAGAATGCACAGTAAGAGAAGTGGCAAAAAAAGCTCTCTCAACTAGAAAAAATAGAAAACTTATTTCTGCAAACCAAGAAGGAATATCAAGAGAAACAGCTCGAATTTTCAAAGCAAATTTTAGAACTGACAAGCCGTAGTAATCCCATCAAAAACGAATTTTCTTTTTCGCAAATCACCATTGGGAGCGCGATAGAGAATTTTTTTATACACTCCCGAGGAAAACCTTTGCGTCATACTTTAGGAGATATGAGGACATATATACTACAGATTGTGCGAATTGGAATGACTCGAAAAAAGTACGTTTTCTTCTTAGGAAACTTGTCACAACTGAGCACAGAAAATTCGTAAACTACATTCTGCTCCGAAAGACTAGCGAGTTGACATTCACCGAAGCAGTGGAATGACTCATAGAGCTTTTCAGTCCAAAGACATCTCTTTACCATAAGAGATGAAAATGTCTTGATCTAACTAGGAAAGAATGGGGAGATTATGTTGCAGTTTTTTGTTTATATGTATGTCCTAGTGAGCCAACTTGACTCACTTTATTGTCCACCAATAGAAGATTAACCAATCAGAAGACGTAGAACATTCAATACATCGTGTATAAAGGCGGCCATCTTGTTTACTCTACCCGAATGTCCAGTTCCAGCTTGTCAGGTGAAGACGAACAGAAGGGGAGAACTACTGAACTACGCTCTGCTACTTTTATCGGCATATCCACTGCTAACCTGAACAACGCTTTCCTACTGTCTTCAAAATACCCACTGCTAACCTCTGGATTCTATACTCAAAGACGACTGCCATCATGAACAACACATTACACCACTTTTGCGTCAGTAGTAAACAAGCACTGCGATGATTTTAGACTGGCGGAGCTAAGTGCGAATAACTTCAAATGTTTGATATTCGTGCAAGGACTTGTTTCAATAAAAGATGCAGAAATTAGGCGAAGAATACTAAACAAATTGGAGAATGAGTCGAATATATCTCTACAGCAGATCGCCGAAGAATATCAGAGGTACGTCAGTGTAAAGCAGGATTTTAAAAATATCGAAGAATCGGGTATTGCTCACGTCAAAGAAGTACGCTACAAACAGAAACAAAGTCTCATGTAACTAATGAAACAAGTAAAAAGCAAAATAATTGGCCCCCTAACACATGT
Organism: Acanthosepion pharaonis; assembly: GCA_903632075.3. Taxonomy (NCBI): domain Eukaryota; kingdom Metazoa; phylum Mollusca; class Cephalopoda; order Sepiida; family Sepiidae; genus Acanthosepion; species Acanthosepion pharaonis. Next base: position 2,268,274 of record CAHIKZ030000347.1, read on the forward strand.
TACAGATGTGGGGCTCTACAGTGGCACAAATATTGTATTTTCCGGAACAAAAAATGTTAGATATGTAACCGAGTCGGACACAAAAGCTCGCATTGCCGATCTAAAAATAAAACCAATAGCTGCATAAAAAATACAAGGTCGGACCAACTAGACGGTGCTAATATCAGGAAATTCGTGCACGTGGAAACGTTAAACAAAAGTGTGCAATTTCTACTGGACTAGGGTTCAGATTTGACAATAATAAACTTACAAACACGGAAAAGATGTGGTAAGCTAACCATGATAAAATCTAGCAAAATTGCAAGATCAGTTCGCCCTGAAAAATACTGACAACTTGTTTCTCACTGATTGTATCAGACAGTTCCAGCTTTGGGACTTACCTGTAAATTCATACTGCCAAAAAAATTAAAGTTGGAATGCCGAAGCTGAAAAACTGAACAAAATCTGAAGAAAGCCTATCCAAGAATTTTTTTTTCTGTTGAGTTAAGCTGGTGTACCAAAATGATGGCAACTGTTGAACTACAAGACGACGTCCAGCCAGTGTTCAAAAAGAAGCGAAATAAGCCTTTTGCCTCGTTGGGACAAATTAACGAAGAATTTGACAGATTAGTAAGAACTAGAGTTCTAACAAAGGTAGAGTACAGCGAATGGGCAACACTATGTAAAAAAGAAAACGAAAGACATACGCGTTTTCGCTGATTTTTCGACAGGATTAAATGCTGTTCTGAAGGACTATCATTACCATCTTCCTTGCCCAGAAGACATCTTTGCGAAGCTAGATGGGGGAATTTTTTTCTCGAAAATTGACCTTAGCGACGCTTATTTTCAAATTCTGTTTAGAGAGAGGAGTTTAGATAACATTCTGATGAAAATCCAAAGCGTAGTGGAACATAAGGATCACGTCGACAAATTTTTTGCTACGATTCAAGATTACGGTTTCAAACTTAAAGAGACCTAAGGTGATTTTTCATGGAAAAATCAAATACGTAGGACACATAATCTACAACGATAGCAGAAGACCAAATCCTGAACGGACTGCCGCTTTTAAGGACATGCCGGCACCCAATAACATCGTTCCATTGAAGTGCTTCCTTGGACTAGCAAATTATTACCAGGTATTCATACCAAATATGCATGATTTGCGTGCACCTTTAATGAACTATTAAATAAAGACGAGCCCTGGGTTTGGACAACTGAATGCCAAGAGGCATTTGAAAAAATAAAGAAAACGCTGAAGTCAGGCATAATTATTACACATTACGACCCGAAATTGGAAAACATTGATGCCAGCAACGCTAGTTCATCTGGCGTACGGGCATGCATTCTTCACAAAATTACTGATGGAACAATATAACCGATAGTTTCGCGTCGAGGGCTTTGCTTCCTGAGAAAAAAATATTCCCAGATTGAAAAAGATACGCTTGGCATTATATTCGCAGTCGCGAATTTCCACCGCTATATTTACGGTCGATATTTCAGTCTACAGACAGACCACAGGCCATTACCCACTATTTTTGGCTCAAAGAAAGGTCTGCCGATTCACACAGCAAACAGACGACAGAGATGGAGTACAATCCTGCTAAATTACAACTTTAAAATGGAGTACGTGTCATAAAAAAAATCGGCCATGCGAACAGATTGTCAAGACTAATTCCTAAGTACAAAGAACCACTGGAAGATACAGTGCTGGCCTCCCTTCAATGTGAAGGAGAATTAAAAACTACCCTTTGTAATACAGAAAGAGAACTTCCAGTGACGCTTGAACAAATAAAACAAGAAACTCTATACGATGTGTATATCAAGCAAACAAAAGCGAATTTTTTTAAAAGGACCAGCTAACTACGGATGTTTTCTATATATGCCACTGGGTGTTACTATACAGGGAACGCTTCGTGATTCCGTCAACACTCCAGAAGTGTATTTTAAAAGATTTTCACACTGGCCATCAAGAGAGTAACAATAATGAAAAGTTTGATGCGTAGCTATTTCTATTGGCAAAACATGGACAAAGTTATAGAAAACGCTGTCAAATCATGTAAAGTCTGTGTCTTGGCGGCAGCGAATGCACCTAATATTAAATTCAGTGCCTGGCCAAAACGGATCTAACTTGGTCTAGAATTCGCATTGACTTCGCCGGCCCTCTGGAAGGATATTACTACTATTAGTCGACAGTTTCTCAAAGTGGTCCGATGTACACAGAGGAAAAACCTAACTCCAGAAATTACTATAAAATTTCTACATGAATTGTTCGCCAGATTCAGAGTAGTGAACACCTTAATGTACGATAATGGAAGCCAGTTTAGATCTGGATAATTTAGAGACTTCTGTGAAACATATCAGATCGAATACATCACTACCGCTCCGTACCATCCGAGGCCTAACGGACAGGCTGAGAGACGTGTGGATACTTTGAAGAGAGCTTTGAAAAAAGCTGGGGCTACACCAACTGAACAAATCCTTCAACAACTTCTTCAAGTATACAGCATTACAGCTAATATCAAAAGACCAGCTTCACTATCTCCAGCCGATGTGATGTTCGCATGTCGGATACGGTCCGTTTAAGATAAATTACTCTCGAAAAAGACGAAGCCAGGAAGAACAAGCATCGTTCTTCCTAGAAGATATAACCCCGGAGAAATTTTTTTTAGAATTTTCAAAGACATATCTTTTGGGAGATAGGTAAGATCGATAAAAGAGTTGGGAATATGATATCTATTATAAAGGGTCCACAATTTTAGCATAAAAGAAAACTCAACCAACTTATGAAACACCTAACTGACAAGGCTAATAAAGGATTTCCTGAAGAAACAGTTATGGATGTTCGATATTCCGACCACTCTAGCGGCCACCGAAATGCGCTGTTCTAAGAGAAAAAGGAAAGCAACTGATTCAATTGTTATCAATCCTAAACGTAATATTTATTGAGACCACAAAAAAATAAAAGTTGTTCTACTTTGAACTTGGTAAAAGAGGTCAGCCATGTTTTAAATATCTAGCTAGTTGTAAAAAGAGTAAACGCTTGTTTTCTCTATAAATTGATCAAGTCAAGCGGAGGAAAACGACTCGACTTTTTATAAAAAAAATTCATCAGGATTAAATTTTTCTGTAAACATTTTTACAGCTACATATACAGCCTCAAAATTTAATATAAAAAAAGGAAAAATGAAAGTTAAGATTTAAAGAGTTAAGATTTTAAGAGGAGGTATTATGGTTACCTATCTACATTAGAATGAAGTCTTCCTCCTTCATAAGTACTAACCAGAGAGACTTCCTAAGAAGGCAGTCGGGACGGAGTGTAACCTGATTTTCGGACGGAAACTACTGACTAATATCACTCTTGTGTATATATTATGTTATTTCAATACACTTGTTTAACCTACCTTCTTCTTTCCCTATCTTCCTTTCTGGCCCCTAACAGGCAACACCATTATATATATATATATATATATATATATATATATATATATATATATATATATCATGATGAGCAATACTGATAAAAAAAACTGACACTATTATCTACGGAAAGAAATAATCTATCTATTTGCCAGGCGGTAACAAATAATTTTTGCAGTGTAAAATAGGGGAATAAATGACTGTAATACACGTGTCTGTGTATTCGCTAAATTCACCAAAAATTCGAGCGTGTTTCTTGTACTTGACGACTACTTCTCTTTCGATATCACCTATGTGTGTGTATCAATCTGGGGATTTCTCATTTATATATATGACTCCTCTCAAAAATTGACATTGATTTATTTTTTCACTTAACCGTCGAAATCTTAGGAGGCCATGTTACTTTCTTTGTTTAGAATTTTACTAGATATCGATCTGTAAATTTAATAGTTCTTTTAGACGATCAAAATCAACAAATTCCAATCTTTGAGTTTAATAAAAACTCATTTTTTTTGTTCTTTTTTTAGAATAATATAGATTAGTTTGGATCATTCTTTTCTGCGACCATACAAGTTTTGGACAGATAGCCTAATGTAAAGAAAGATTCGAATTACTTTCAAAATTCTTCTTTGTCTAGAATAATAGATAAGAACATACACACACGTTTTTGACAGATGTTATAATGGGAATAAACTTTCGAATATAATTTCTCAGGCCCGGAGAAACTCAGACAACACAATATTCACGTGTTTTACTTATCGGTGAGAATTGATTAGGATTGGAAACGTTGGTTTGGATGAATTTTACTGAATCTTGTCTACTTAATTCTGGGTTCAATTCTCCTTGGAACCTGTTGAAAAATTATGTTTTATTTGTTTGAAACATAAGTTTTACATCGCTTCCTTATTCATATTTTTCTTAATCATTCAGTCTAGTCACCTGAGAATTTTAATACGTATTATCTAATTAGTAGTCTCTCCAATTGAACATGCAACAGAACGTTTAAACATTACCCTGTTACAATAGGGCAGTCTGCCATGAAGGACTGGAAACGGGTGAGAAATGTTTCTCTCTTTACATTTAAAACAGCATTCTCTCATGCAATTATTTGACAAAAGCGCAACAATTTCTGGCCTTCAATACGAGAGCACTTCAAATGATTTAATTATATTTAATTGTTATCATAATGCTACAAACAATGGCACTTCAACGTGTTGTAATGTTTAGCAAGCTTTTCTCGCTAAATATGATTACAAATTTATAATGATTTCGATCTTCAGTGAGTTCTGTATTCTTTCAGCCTTCAGAAACTTCAATGGTTTCTTTTTATCATTTCACCCCAAGCAACTCAATAGAGCCACTAAGACGTAATGGTTTAAAGATTGTTGGAGACTAGGAGAGAATACTACCAAAGAGAGAGAAGAATAAAAGAACAATCATTAAGAAGACCGAATATAACAATTGACATTGCCCTTAAGATGTTGAAGATCAAAGTTGACTTGGAATCAATAAACCGGAAGAAACTTCCACAAGCGGAAAGTGCAATAGAAAAAATTGTTAACATAGTACTTAGGACTCTATCTAGATATTTCAACAGTGAAATAAACTTAGAAAATCACTATAATACTACAAAAAGTAATATTACTCAAGAAACCAACAAACAAGGTATTAATAAATGGTCAAAAACAATGAAACCTATGATCATTTCACAAATGACTTATAAAGAATTAATCGACGTATCTGATAAAATGTTTTTATGTCCTTTTTTTCTAATTTTACTTTAAATACCTATATTTAGTCTAAAAAGCTTGAGGGTTTACCCATGTATATTAATCTCTAAAGCACAGCGGGTGTTGAATGAGCCTTTCTTGCATTTGACAGACGAAGGTGCCTATTGACGTAAATAATCAGACGGACAATGGGAACAAATTGTTCAATCAAAGAAAATGGACCCAGCTGCTTGCACCTATTAAATACGACCAATACTAATTTCATCGAGTCCGCTCGGCCTGTGTGTCTTTATTGAATCGCACGAATTGGATGGCTGTTTTGTTTTTATTCATGTATCTCTTTCCCAACTTATTCTGCTTCTGGTTTTCGCATTAAGTAAACGGTTAGGCTTGTTCTGGCACATAGTGAATATAGCGAATGCTGACATTTAAAATGAAAACATAATCTAAAAATAATGCAGAAATGTTATTAATTGGAGAGAAGAAAATAAAATGAAAAATTCGATACCTGCTGTCCGAAATGCTAAAAAGAGAAAAAGAGAAGATTAGGTAAAAATACCGGAACAGGTATTTGAGTAGGAAGAACTTGATAACAAATGAACTGGCGTATATATAATATAAATCAAGAAAAAAAATTAAACAATGATGAAAGAAATAATTAGCAAACGATGATCTATATATTTTGTCCTGTGCCAGAGAAGTTAAGTAGTAAGTATTGGTAGCGAAATAAGTTAGGGATTTGATTGATTGATTATGTTTCTTACGACTTATCAACATTTTGCAGGTTATTTAAAGTCAGTAAATATTCGTATAAAGTAAAAAGTCATTGTGGATAATAAGGATTGACCAACAAAGGGCTTACTTATTGACCCAAAGCTTTCGGGAAAATAGGTGGGTTCATATTTTTTCCAAGGTTTATTTGCGCGTAAGTAATTTATAACTAACACGACTGGAAGTAAAATTCTACTCTACGATTTCCAAATACGAGCTGTTAACCATTAGAAAACCTGCACATCTAAACTTACAACACCTGGTCTTCGTAAGTTGGTCACTGACCAGATTCAGTTTTAGTTAACTTCGCTGACTAAAAGCCTCAAGATCAATGTCTGATCGCTCTTATTTTAGGATGAAAAAAAAAAGTCAATTTAAAGATTTTTCTGTTATATTTCAACCAATTTTGTATACATAATCCAAGCTCCCCTCTCAGAGGCATGTCAAAGAATGGGAGGAAATTTCGAATTTGAAATGTATTTTTCTATTTTATTTACATTTTGTCAAATTTAAAATACTTAATATTATCAAACATGACTGGTGTCCATGAGTCAAAACAATTTTGACTGTGTAATTTATGAAGCTCAACCGACTCACGGAAGAAAAGTAGTGAAGAAAACACCGTCTGTCAAAAACTGCAGAGAAAGAGTATGTTTAAAAAAGAGAATGAGAGAGAAATAATTTGAACTAATTATCGAAAATTATCAATAAAACAATTTAATTTTTTATAAAATGCAATTTGTTGCTGTAAAGGTCTCAACCAAAACTTTCCAAACTTAATCTTTTAAAAATATTAACAGAAAACACATTTATTGAAAATGTATCCAACAAGGAACTATTAAGACCCAGGGTATTATAACATTTTCCTATTCTATAAACTTAAAAATAATGATACGAATCTAAGAGAGATGTTTAAAGTGTATGAGGAATAAATACATAAAATATACACATTTATCAAATAAGAAGAAATAAATGGGTCATCTTGTATCAAATTTTCTGGAATTAACATCAAATGAATATAAAACTGATCAGGGTAGGGGGTGCAATATGTGCACTGGGATACAGACAACTTTATGAGAAGTAAACTATTAAAGTTATTGGCATTAACCAAACTTTTACCTAGTTACATAGATTATATAACCATTCCATGGCATTTTACACATAAAAAGAACAATAAAAGTTAACTTCTAAGACACAATTTATTTAATTCATTATTTTGATCAAATTGACTTTCAAATCAATGTCTATTAGCATATTGCATTTTCAGTACAATTTACAATCTTTCAGGGCTAGAAACTAACTTACCGTATTTTCGTTCGTGCTACACGGAGCAGGTTATAACATTTTCAGCATCTAGCAAAATCAATGTAAATATACTGAACCACCAAAAAAATTAAGAGCTTTTTTCTTGAGATTAATTTTTTAATATCTTTATTATGAGAGAAATTATAAAGCGTCAGATTATGGATTTATTAATGTGTGTTACTGCATATGTCCTACATAATTGCCATATGACACTGAAAGTGACAGGTCTAGTTTTTTTTTCCTTCTGAGACAGTCCTAAGAAAACGCGGCAAATAATTTTCCATTCTTCGACGTCCACGGACACTATTGAGAAAAGTACACGAGTAAACAATTTTAGTTTCTTCAGAAAATAAATGTGTATGTGGACTTTGTATAATTGATCATAAATTTTAATATACTAATGTAGTGTGCAAACTCAAAACAGAAATTGCTTTCTTCTTGATATGGCTGTTCCTAAAGACTCTCATAGAGATTTTAATATTTTCGAAAATGATTTCAGCATACTATGATCTTGAAGTAGAATTTCAAACATGTGGCACAAGAATACATTTGCAGTTCCAGCTGTGATTGTGGGCATCTGCGTGATTTGAAGATATTTTGATAGACTCATCGACACAATACCTGATCGCCCATGTCTTAAGAAACACAAACAAAAATATATTAATACCAGAGCTAACACACTTGTGTCACTGGAAAAAATGAATATACAACAGAAATCGATATATAATCCTTTTATAATTGTGCTTCTTATTTTCATCAGTTGGAACATAGTTACACCCTGCTTATACCTATAAATAAAAAAAGCTCTGAATCGTAACACAAAATACTCAATAAAACTAACACATCATTTAATTAGAAAATTAATTTAATTGCTTATTGCTCTAAGAGAAAAAAAAACTTAGGTGACTAATGAATTTTTCATCTTAAAATTTTGGAAAAAATGATGTTCATATATGACATTATCATTAAACAGCCACATAAAAAAACCTCAGAATATTTACGCGTACGTGCTATGACTACGACTCACTTATTTCTCTCCTGTGTTTTATGTAAATACAAAATGACGTATACCTGTATTTTATAGACTAAGCAAAGGCGTTTGACAACGTATGTCACAAAGATCTGTTAGAGCATCACAGCAACATATTCTGGAAAGACATTAGAATAATCAAGAATATATACTGCCAGCAAACCGCCTCGTAGAGAAAATGGGTTCAGTAGATATACAAAAATAGAAATGGGTGTAAAACAAGTATGTGTCTTCTCACCGAAATTTTTCAATCTATACAGCAAGACAATTCTGAGAGAATTAAAATTCCCGCCAGGATACATTATTGAAGCTCACAATGTTAACAATATAAAATTTTATAATGCTGTTTTGCCTTTTCGGTATCTTTTATTTTCAAGACCGTTATAATGAGCATGTTGTTCCATGAAAGATTCTCAAGTTAAATTGCTTATTACGACATCTACTGTCGTAAAGGTCGAAACGAGTTCAATCTATATTATCTCAAACTGAATGGAAATAAAACAAAAGAATATATCGTGAAAAGTAATGTTGGCATAAGTGATAATTATTTGTATTGTGTTTATTTAAAGAAATAAGTTTATTATTGAAAACGAATGACATGATTTTTTAGCTTAAAAATGTTTAATTGAAAAAATGAAATGTCTTTGCTACATCAAATGAGATCACTCTTAAGTGAATAATGAGTTTCAAATGTGCATAACTATGAAGGATTAAATAGGAAAGAAACAAAGCAAACAAAAAGGAATTAACCCGAACAAAACCAGCGATCATTGTTTGTATCGAAAGTATGTAAAAAGAAAGGCTGTTCTTTTTTGTCTGAATTTGTATAATGAGGAATTATTATTATTATTATTATTATTATTATTATTATTATTATTATTTATAATATTTATGTGCGAAAGATTGCTCCCACCTTTGTTTTTATCACAATGATTCGGCCGTTGTTGACTACTGTTTTCGCCATCTGTGTATAGATCTGGGTAAACTACAGGGAATTCTGAATTCGTAGACTCTTTTCGTCCCATCTCATTTAGGCAATGTCCTAGTGTTGGTTTATAAATTTGGTAAAAATGTGCTTGTTTATAATTTCTATCACTGTTCGAGCTGTGTTTAATTGCACTCAGTTTAAAAATGCGAGCAATAACTGAACAGTAGTAAATAAAAACAAGTAAATATCTCTATACCAAAGCAGTGGAAGTAAACAGTCATTAATCGTAGATAAAATAAAGGGATCAGTCCAGAGTTCCCCTTTAGGCTATAGAGATAGACATACACGTTAGGAAGGCCGGAGGGAACAACAGCCCAACCGTTGAGATAATAACGATAAAGAGTAGGACAATAGACTGAATATAGTGTTAAAATAACTGCAATTTGCTTTCTTGTGTAATTCAATAATTTAATGCTGCTGTTAATGCGATGATAAAATTTTTTAATCGCAAATGAATTTCTTAGAAACGTACGCAATTTCCACCTGATATGTGCGGAAATCATAATACTGAACGAAGATTGTGGAGCAATAACAACCGAATTTAAATGTTTAATGTTATCTGCTATTACATAACCAAAAACATCGTGTGTCTATATTGATTTTGACCAAGTTACGTCTAATTAGTATCATTTGTAAAAATTATCATTAAGAACCTAGGTGTGAGTTGAAGTTTTGATTCAAAAAAGTATGTTTTTAAACTGATATAACGATTCATTATATTCAAGCTGAGAAAGAGAAATTGAGTAAATGTGAATCATATTAATGAGTACTGAAAATAAGACGAAACTATGAGATGGAGAATAGAGAGAATGCGATGAGGCATCTAGAACGAAGAGGGGGGAAAATATCTATAAACATTTCTTATCTTTGTTGGTTATTGAAGAAGACTGCAAATGCATCTGTAATTGAAAAAGAGGAGGTAGAGTTTGTCAGAGTAAATGGACATTCGTATTTAGCTGAAAGCTTCAAGAGTTCGAAGTAAATGCATTGCTTTCTAATTGACTGAATGTGGACATTAAGAATTCAGCATGCGTAAAAAGAATTAGATAAACGTTTGGTACGTCTGCTCGAAAACAAAACGTAGAAAATCACTCGATTGCACTTAGGTTTAAATTGAAAATAAACAAAGAGGAAAATAATACAAACAAGACAAAGAAAGAAATTGGGAGGGAAATTAAACAACATTTACAAAATTATAGAAATGGAAAATCAAAAATTGTCAAGGTAAATAAACTACAAACAAAAAGAACGAAAATAAAAAGATAAAATTTAGTAAAGCGAAATAATATATAGAAACAAAATAAATATGAATGAAGAAAGTAGAAGATAATAACAGGAAGAATGAAACAAAATGCATATTTCAAGAAAAGAATGCATAAGTAAGATGTGAATGAAATAAATAATACGAATTGACATAATATAAAATAGATCTTGTGATTTAATAAAAGTCAATGGACATAAAAAATACTCCAGAAAGTACATTGTATAAGATGAAAAATACCAGCAGTTCATCAGTATTCGGAAATATTCAGATTAAATAATTTTAACTGGGAGGACTCAAAACACACGTTAGAGAGAACGTATATATGAAATTATATAGATATGTAAACATTGAGAAAGAGGGTATCATTGTACCACTGTTTTTGGATTTGACCAAAGCTTTCTCACTGTAAATCGTGATGCTTTGTGAAGGATTCTTGTTAAGATTTTCCTCCAACGTTTGTCAATTTAGTGAAACTGCTATGATATGAAGGCTGGATTCACATATATAGTTGACGTTCAGATGAGAACAATGAGCAATGTGGCAAAGTAAGGAGATATTCTTGTACCACATCTTTTCTCAGTTGACTTTAATGTGCCCTTATCGCATGTCTGCCTTCAAGGACAGTCAAGCACGAGATCCACTGAGAATTAGAACATAAGAAAACGTGTTCAATCTCGGAAGGGGGAACATAAATACAAAAAGGTGGAATGACTGATGCGGGATTTGCTATATACCAAATGATGCACACTTTAGAGACCACACGAAGGAAGACCACCAAAACATTGCTTCTAAGGTGCTTACAATACTTTGAGGTTTATTATCCTGAGTTAGACAAGGTTGACGTCCTCCGTGAAGATATAAATATTAAAATAACAGAAACTGTTGTCCAAAAAGATATGAATGCTTATGGAGCATGTTGCTCAACTGCTTTTTCGAGAGCCTGTACTTTATAATGCTCCATAAGTTTTCTATCGGGTTGAGGTAAGGAGATTGGGGCGCCCATGTCATAACACTCACATTCTTCTCACCAAAGTATTCCTTCATCAATTTTGATTTGTGACAGGGAGCATTATCTTGCATAAAAATGAGATTGATGTGATCGATTTGCACCCTTTCAGCAGAAGGGAGCAGACAAGACTCTAAAATTCTCTTGTACTGCTCGCACCTGAGGGTCTTTTCGATAGGTTTTAAGAAACCAGTTTCATGAAAAAAAAGGTCTCTCCAAAACATTATACTGAACGGATGCTTGACAGTATTTACTGCTAAATTCAAAGAGCTTTCAAAGCTTCTTCTTCGGATTTTAGATCGCTTATCCTTTGAATTTAGCTCAACTTTCGTTTCATCGGAGAAGAGAACATTTAATAAAAAAATCAGATTTTGGTCAAGTTAAGTCGGGGGTTGGGATATCTGTCTATTGATACAAAACTTCCTTTTTTTACAGTAGAAATTTTTGGTAGTGCCTATGTTCCAAACACTCCCTCTGGGTTTCAATTGCAATACATCTGGCATTTTTATGTTTATTTTTTTTATATAATTTTTATTTTTAATTAAATTTCATTTATGATTTTTCAGATTCAAATATTATTTAGTCAACTTTTTAATATTTAAATTTTTATTCGTACCGTCTTAAGTTATTATATTTAATTTATTTAGTAACTGAGTACATATATGGCAATGTTAAAATTAATATATTAGAATCCAATTGTCTATCCATTATTTTATTCTGTATCCATAAATTATTTTATTCATGATGAAATAAAAAAAATATGTTAGTTGTCCTTCTTTAAATATTTGCGGCATTTAAAATAGACCAATAAAACCCCAACAGTAAAATGTAAATTATTAAAAAAGACAAGAACATGAAAAGTTAAATATTATTAATTTTCTGAAAAATAAAGGATTATTAAATCAAAGAAATGAAATAGCGATTTCTTATTGGCATTGCCATTTTTTTTGTTAAGTAATAGCTAATTTTATAAAATGAAACTCACATAGTACACGACTCCATTAATTTCGGCCACGAGATAATTTTCTAGACATCCCTGTCTGCATCAATAACAAAAGAAAACTATAAAAGGCACAACACACTAAGTTCAGTGACACCCACAACTATCTACTCTATAAATATTCCCACCCAAAAAACGTCTCAAAAGTCACAACACGTGTCTATAAAAAAAGACACTTAATCTGGGCAGAATTAAATATTGAAATTTCTACGCAGAGAGAAGTCCGAAAAAATGTTTCAACAGCCCACAGATAGAATTCATATATAATCCCATAGATAACCCCCACCAAGTCACACATTATAATCTCTGCAAAGGTAAATATATACTGCTGCTACTACATTGCAGATGACACCAATCTTAAAGGGTTCAAGCTGACTCCCCTAACATACACACACTCAACAACACTAGATAAACATACTTACAGAGGTTAACCATTAACACACTCACACATACACAAATATATGCACATACACACATTACAGACACTCCCGAAAAATTAAAAAATAACATACCCATAACACAACCAATAAAGCAGTCAAATTGACCAAAGAGATAAATCTGAGACTCATGAATCTGCCGACCACTCCTTAAAAAAAGAAAAGAAAAATTAAAAAAATATCTTTAACCAGTCACAGACCTGTCCAAATATTAACTATAAAACAAATTAAACCACAAGCTAAGTTCAATTTCCTCAGTGACTCTCATTCTCTCCTGTAGTTCACTGCTACTATAAGGAATGATATTTTTCTGATGATACCCATGTTGGCCGAAACTTGTCGAGGAGCCTAATTTTAAAAAATGAAAACAAAAATATTAATAAAACCCCAGTGTTTCTGAAATTTTAATTCTTAACAATTTGTATTGTTCATACATACATAACTATATATCTATATATATATATATATATATATATATATATATATATATATATATATGCATGTATGTATGTAAGTATCTCTAGATGGTATTCTGTTAGTGTTTCTGTGTCTCTATGTGTTTGTCAACTTGTTACCTCATCTCGAGCAAACCGTTCGTCCGATTGGCATGAAAATCCATACACAGATCGGAAAATTACGGTATTTGTACTTGCCGTCTTTGTATTTTTCAATTGTTCCTCCGATTTTGAAACAAATCGATAAAACCGATAGGGGGTCGAATACTGATTCAAAAAAAAATTCATGTGTTTTTCAGTGATAGCTTTCACAAATTACAAGTGATATCCACTAAACTTACGTTGAGCAATGTCTTTACTTATAGTTTTTAGGTGCAGTTCTTTGTTTTTAAAAATTGATATCAGTTATTGCAAAACATCGATAAAATCTATCACTTTGAAACATCCGATTCAAATCCAATGTAGCTGATTTTTGTTTATGTTTTTCGCAAACTGCAAAGAATTTTCACGAAAATCATGTTGAGAATTCGTTTTATCAACAGTTACTAATTGCTGACCTTTTTCTTCAATATTGGGATCAATTATCGGAAAAACTCGATAACATCATGCCATTTTGACTTCCAATTCCAATCCAGTCAAGCTGATTTTAGGCTATATTTTTCGCAAATGGCGAAGAATTTCCACCAAATTTACGTTGAGCATTGTTTTTATCAACACTTATGAGGTGCTGACATTCATTTTCAATATCGATATCAAGTACTTGAAAAATCGATACAATCAATCACTTTAAAACATCCGATTCAAGTCCAGTCTAGATGATTTTCGGATATATTTTTCGAAAATGGCGAAGAAATTTCAGCAAAATTCCCGTTGAGTGTAGTATTAAGGTGCTGACTTTCGTTTTCAATATCGGTTTCAATTATCGGATAAAAATCGATGAAATCATACCCCTGTTGACTTCCCATTCAAATCGATTTTACCTGAATTTGGCGATGTTTTTCGTAAATTGCATGGGATTTTGATTAACTTTATCGGCTTTAGTCGTGACAATTAAAACTTCTGCCCTGTGAGCAACTTTGTGACCAACTAATACCTGAGGGAATTCAATACAATCATGTCTTCGTCGGAATTTGTGAATAAACGAATCAAACCTAAGTTCAACTGAGACGTCTACACTACAGACTCTACAGCTAATTGTTATTCACACACGCGTGACCATGCTTCACATAGCGGTATCTCATTGGCTAACTGCAGTACGCGGTCGCTCATTGGTGTTTGAGACACTAGGACGCTCGCTGATTAGAACAAACGATTGGCAGGTAATACTTCGCATTTTAACCTGCTGTGCACAGCTGTTGTACGAAGGTATCACTTCTGATCCTGTTACGCCACCTTCAACTGATCATTTCTCCTACCGCTAATTGTTTCTTACTTTTTACGTTTGTCTGTTTAACTTCATTTTTTCAACTACCATAAAAATATATTCAGCTGTTTTACTTAAATACCTGTCTTCCCAATTCTGACTCACGCTTTCCGATACTAAGTTAGACATTGTACTCCACCAATTGAGCAGCCCTAATCAACCACTACTAGCATCACTTTTCCCCTTGCCGGAAAAAAGGAGGGTATGGTCTAAAAAGAGCATCCGCTATGAGAGCAAGAAGGGCCCGCGAGTCCCAGGAGCAGTCTACAATGCAACTATCACAGGTCGCTCAACGTAGCGCCCTCGCGCAGGCCTCGCAGTCAAAAGAGCTGGCTGGGAAAGCTGCCTACAAGTTGCGACCAAAGCTCGAGAATGAACGCACAGGATGCAGCAACCGCCTCTGCATCAAGAGCTTCCGAGACCCATCATCAAAGGCTTCTTTTTAACGTAAGAAACGCTGCTGCCACAGCGAAATCAAGGGATATAGAGACACTTGACCGCAGGCGCGCCAGTCAATCCAGGGACGCTGCTGCAACAGCGAGGCAGAGGCTGCTGAGACACCACTTTGTAGATCTGTTCGAAATGCTACGAAAGCTGCCACCACTGCCAGGTCGAGTGCAACTGAAACATTCGACCTCAGGCGCGCACGCCAATCCAGGGAAGCTGCTGCAACATCAAATGCTAGGACTGTTGAGACACTGCTCCGTAGATCTGTTCGAAATGCTAGAAATGCTGCCAACACTGCCAGGTCGAGGGCAGCTGAAACATTTGACCTCAGACGCACCCGTCAATCCAGGGACACTGCTGCAACAGCTAGGTCGAGGGAGCCCGAGACAGAGCTGTGGCTGGCAACCGCAATGCCCACAACGTTGCAGCCATTTCTGCTGCCAGAAAATCCAAGGGCCCACCGACAAGGGTACACAGACTTTCATGGGCTGCTACTAACATGGCTGCCGTGCAATTATCTCAACTCCCCAAGTTCACCACATAAGCCTCGACGGCGAAATTCAGCGCCTTGAGGCCGCCCGTACTGTTACCTGTCCCAGTAGCTCTTTTTGGTTTTTCTTGGCTTTCAATTACGACCCATGTATTAACTTAACTACGCGTGACGACATCAATGTAGGTTCCATGACCTGCGTTTGCCAATTCTGCAACGCCCACAAAACGGCCAGGCAGTCTGCTGGTCTGTGCTTTCTCCTCCGGCAAAGTTCGACTGTCACCTCTGCGTGAACCACCTACTTCGTTGAGGGGACTAATGGCCGGCTCCACCCCGTCTCCAACTACTTCCTTAAAACAATTAGGCAATACAACAACTGCTTTCAAATGACCTCATTTGGGGATCAGATGGTTCGTGAAGAGGTTTGGAAGCCAACTTTCAAAGTACAGGGCAGGTATACCACCGCATTGTGTCTCTGTTGCCTGAGGAGACCTCTACGCCTAAATTCCTTCAACTGTACTTTACTGCAGACTACAATCTGCAGGCCGAAATCCAGATTGGCATTTTGCCTACGTCAGGAAGAGTTCCTCGCAGAGACGTCATACTACTACTTCAGGCCATGCTTCACGAGGTTAACAGCTACATTCGCAGTTTCAAATGTGCTTTGGAAAGTGCTCCCTTTCCTTCCTTCAGCATTGTAACTGACGCCGACAAACGGCCTCATGATGAACAAGAACGCCGCTACAATGCTCCTGCGTGCAACGAAGTGGTCGCTATTATGCATGGGGAGCAAGACCGCACTCGTGATATTGTTCTCAAATAAAGAGGCGGCGCTCTTCGCAGGATTTCAGAGACCCATCGATCATATGACGCATTTCAATACGCTTTACTTTTCTCTTAGGGATACGATGGCTACCACTTCGGCGTTTATACTCCGGGTGGCCAACCTACAACATCTTCCAAAGCCTTATCGTGCAAGGCCTTCTACTCATACCGTTTCATGGTTAGGGATGGAGACTTCAACATGCTTCATAGATGCAGTGATCTTTTCCCCCAGTTTCCGGTTGACATGGACGCTAAGATGGAATCGGATAGGCATTGTTTTATACGGAATCATCAGAAACAGCTGCGCTCAGACTCCTACGTACACTTACGCGACAGCCTTCGAAATGAAGTTAATACCCGCGACCTAGAACATCTGTGTATTCTGCCCTCTACCTACACTGGGGGCCGCGTTACATGCATGAACGCACGCAGGACGCTATGACATACGTTAGGCAATATGGGAGGCCAGACTTATTTATAACGTTTGCCTGCAACCCCAAATGGGTTGAGATAACGCTTGAACTCCTACCCGGACAGGATTACACTCACAGACATGACATTACCGCCCGCGTATTTCGCTTAAACTGGGAAAACTTATGGACTTAATAGTAAAGGGGTGATTACTACAGTGAAAACGCAACCAGTATTTTACATTGCCAGAATTAAAAATCTTGACCGATTATGAACGGGTGGCAGTCATCGGGTAAGCACGGAACAGAAACACAGCAGCCACCTATTGCAACGGCTGGCCTTGATTTTGGTACCAGTGAGATTCCCAGCCTATCAATGACCTCAACAACAGCGGATACGTGCGTAAGTTCAATAATTCAAACCCCAAAGCAATTTAACTACATAAAACCCCGAGCAACACCAGGTTTTACTGCTAGTATATATATATATATATATATATATATATATATATATATATATATATATATATATAATTATTTATTTAAAAATATGATTCCATCGCTATATTGGTTCATTGGTTTTGTGGGGGATTTTTTTTTCTATTTCGTCTATTCTAAGAGGTGTGATTTTAAGTAACGTAGTAAAAATAGTAGTTTACTAAGTTACTTAAATATCGAAAACGGAACAAATAAAAAATAAAAATAAATAAATAAACAAAATGACAATAAAATAAGCAAAATTAATTGACCCAAACAAATTACAAAATCACACCTATTAGAATAGACGAATAGAAAAAAAACAATGAACCCAAATAAAGTAAATAATAAACAAATTAGCAAACTGTTGTGGTAGGATCCACCTAATTTGCATAGTGGAGTACCGACCATATAAATATGGTTGGTACCGGGAAGAGAGGAAGGAATCAAGAGATTCAACCAGAGACTCTGCCCGCCTGCGACTCAGTCAACACATTCTCCAGGAACGGTCTTACCAGGAATATACAAAAGACTATATGTAAATATTGTGTACACTTTCTTGTTTCAATACATTTTGTTCTAAGTACATTTTGTGTTGTATTATTATTCCATGCATTAGTCAAATTTCAACACAAACCATTATGACCAAAATATTAGTTAGACTATAAAAACAAAACCAAAAAATCGGACGAAATAAATAGCTATAACCGTTATATAACGATAAAAAAATACAACGTTACTTAAAAATCGAAAACCGTAAAGAGAAAATATACAGTATAACAACAAATAACACGTAAAATAATTTGATTTAAATTCACCCAAGTAAATAAATAAACTAATCCCGATAAACCAAACGTTAGAAAAAAACAAAGATAATCATTCCAAATAAATACATGAAGTAATAAAGAAATTAAAAACTGTCCCGCCAAAATAATAGTTAGAATAAACTAAAACAATCAACCCCAAAATTGAATAAATAACTTTAATTATCTTCCCAAACCAAAACAAAACTATTAAACAAGATATATAAACAAATTGTTACTACGTTAATATAAACACCGATTAAAAAATGAAAATTGATTAAATAAATAAATAAATATGATAAGTAATAAAAAAATAAAATTAAAATTAAAAAAATAAAAACAAGCAAAATAATTTAGGGCAAATAAGTAAATAAATAATGACTTCCAGTAAAATAACCGCCAAAATAGGCTACCCACAATGCAACACTGACCTGTATATATATATAAATAGCCGAGACAATTAACAGCACTCGTGGCCCGACAATTGCGTCTAGCATGAAACAGATTGTAGCCTCTAAGTGTTGACTTCTATGTTCACTTTTATATTTACACACACTATCTCAAATATTGAGCACTTTATCCCATAAATATAGCACATCTTAAGACTATATTTCTTCATATATATATATATATATATATATATATATATATATATATATAGATAGATAGATAGATAGATAGAGAGAGAGAGAGAGAGAGAAAGAGAGATTTAGAAAGCAGGAGAATGAGTTCGACATTGCATTTTAAATTTTGAAGTTTAAACTTGGCTGGAAAGCAAGTATAGGTTTTCACGTGGGAGAAATTAAAGAAAATAACCTATTGGCAGAAAACGTGTGGTTATATGTAACCATGCTATCTGTAAAGTAGACGGAAATCTACAGTAATGCGGTGTGAATGAGACTAAAGCTAGTGATGTCAGATCAGGATCAATGATATTGCAGATTGTTTGAAATGTATTAAGGATCTGAAAATATCTTTCAGGAGCAACATACCATATGTTGCAGCATTACTTAAGAATGGACGAATGAAAGACTCATAGATAAGATATATTTAGCCGCCAAAATAATTGCATAGCACTATACAGTGAACAACGAAAATATATGCATGGTGATTCAATCGCAAGTTACTACATCGTAAATTTGCGTCCATATTCCTACCCTTAGTATTAGAATTTGTGCAATAAGAATTTGTGCGACAAAATAAAATAAGTGATGAAATCTTAAACCCCCAAAAAGTAAACATAACTGGATAGAGTATATACTAAAACACATCTAAAAATAGATATAAATCATTTTAATCCCATGTAGGTGGAATGGGTAAACTCTTAATCTCTCTCACTCTCACACACTCTCTCACTCTCTCTCTCTTTCTCTCTCTCTCTCTCAAGCATACACACACAGAGGCAAACACACACACAAACTACCTATGTGTAGAATTTAAAAGAAAAAAACTGCAGAAATCCGATTGTAAATTTTTCAAAAAGCCGAATCTTTACAGAAATCAAGATGATATTTGCAACATCTGACAACAGGAGAATTTAGCAATAATGACATTTCCAGATTCAAAGAACCTTTTTTTACCAGAGATCTGAAATCATGAGGCGCTGCATACATACAAAAACTTGTTCTTATGAGCCTGGATAAAAAAAAGTATGCGTATTTCAATTAACCCCACACCGATTCATTTATAAAACCCTTGCTTTTTCTCTCATCTCCCTTATTATTTTTCCTCTCTTTCTCGCACACTCAGCGCCATTCATTTGACTGTTTATGTTTTTCAAATAATACAGAGTTAATTATTTTTTAAATAAATTATTGAGAGGCCAATAAAGAGGATACCGTAAACTTGAAACCAAAGTGGCGGAATAAACTGATCTCGTAATTGTTAAGATTATTGGCAATTTATAATACTACTGTTTCCTTGTCTAATTAAAATCTGCCCATTATTATATATACATATTTGTGTGTATCCGTTGGTATTTCTTATTGTTATGGACCGGTTCCTTGTACCACGGTGATAGTCCAAGGTAGAACCAATAAAAAAGAACTCGAACACGGATATGGAATAACACAGATATATTACAAACAGGAATATATACAGAAAAATAGAAAGTGTTAGTACGAACAATCTGGTTTAGTAGGGAGAACAATGTAGTCTCGACCAGTATCACTATTCCAATGTCTTGTAGTAATTGTCTGAACGCGACTCTGTTTCGGACTGCCTTTGACTCGACTGGCTGACTCGCTCACGCTGACTGACTGACAGACTCCTGACGGACCTCACTCCAGATTCAGACTGAACTCCCTGCTTCCTCTTGAGGCGCAGTATTTATTACGTATGGGATATTCCATTATGTTATTATGGATAAGGTCCCATAACAACCCCCTTCCGAAAATTTTGCGTAGCAGGGGTTTTTTAATATCTTTTTTTCTTTGGATCTATTTCCAAAGGTTCAATACATTTTTTTCTAGACGATTTTCTTGGTTCTAGCATTATTTGCGGTCTTCTTATATCGAATGTGTCGAAAATCGTGTCCAATACCTCTTCTTGAGGTGGACCGTTAACATCCTCTAACGGTCTCTTCCCTATTTGGTTTACGTGTCTTCGGTGTGAGAATTTTTTTATTTGAACTATGTACATCATATTGCCAATTTTTTTCTCAATTATCCCTTGTTCCCAGCAAGAGGTATTATTTTTGTATGCCTTAAAACCTTTTTTCCCGTGGGAGGAATTTTCTTTTTGGTGCGTAGGACTGTGATACTTGTTTTGTTTTACTTGGTAGTAATTTATCGAACGCTGATCTGATTTCTGCTGGTGATAATGTTGATGGTGTCGCATTACTTGGCGTTATTCTATATACCTGTAAGAATTGCTGTAATGCTTTCTCCGTAGGCACATCGTACGCTTTTCGTAATGCTCTTTTGAGAGTATCCACGAATCTCCCCGCTTGTTTATTTGATCTTGGATGGTAAGGCGAAGATTTTATATGTTTTTACTTGATAGATTTCGCAAAATTCTTGGAAATCTGCTGGCGAGAATTGCGTTCCGTTATCTGTTACTAAACAGTCCACTACGCCAAACCGAGCGAATAGCTCGTGGAGGAAATTTATGGTCGTTTCTGTAGTAGGATTTTTGCACCGAAAAACCTCCGGCCATTTACTGTAGCTATCGAATATGACTAAATAGTAGAACCGGTCAATTGGTTCTGCATAATCTGCGTGTATTCTTGACCACGGAGAATCTGTTTCCGGGCAAGACTTATGTTTGATTGGCGGTGCTTTAGCGGCTAAATTACAACACTTGCACATTTCCACCAATTAAGAAATATCCTGGTCCATATTCTTAAAATATACATAGCTTCGCATTAGCGACTTCATTCTGTTTTTACCTGGGTGTCCTTTGTGGAAATCCTTTAGTATCCGTTTTTGTAAAGTTTTCGGGATTACAACCCTTTCGTTATAAGGTAGCACATTTTTAGCTTCAGTTTTTATGTCTTGCAATGTGACTGGGAGGTTTCTGACTGTACAACATAGTAGTGTTCTTATGTCTTCTTCATTTCTAAGGGATGCGATTCCCGTATCTTTTGTTGGCTCTGTTTTTGTTGGTATAAGTTTCAACACACCATCGGCGTGCCCGATTCTTTTCGTTGGTAAATATTCCAATCTGAAATTATACTTCAGAAGAATCGTTCCCCATCTAAGTAGTCTATTTGCCGTGTACACCAGTAGACATTTTTTTGAACCAAAAATTTTTATTAACGGTTTGTGATCCGTCTGCAGAGTAAAGTGTCTACCATAGACGTATCTATGGAATTTTGTTACTGCGAAGATCATGGCTAGAGCTTCCTTCTCAATTTGTGAATAGTTTTTCTCCGCTGGTAGTAGTGTTCGAGAAGCATGTGCGATAGGTTTTATTGTCCCATCTGGCATTTTATGTAATATACACGCTCCGACACCGTAGGCGCTCGGATCACTTGCTACAATAATTTCTAGTTTAGAATCATAGTGCGCCAAAAATAGATCCGATGTTAATGTCTTGATTATTTTTTCAAATGTTTCTTGGCATTGATCTGTCCACTGCCAAACTTTTTTCTTTCTTTAGCAGTTCGTTCAATGGTGCGCGAAGTTTATGTATTTGAGGTATGAATTCCTGGTAGTAATTCACTAATCCAAGAAAACTTTGTAGTTCTGTTATGTTCTTAGGAACTGGCATCTTTTTTATTGCTTTAGACCTTTTAGGGTCTTGACGTCTACCTTCTTGGTCTATTATATTTCCTTTATAAAAAAATCACACTTATTTTCTTTCACTTTGAATCCGTAGCTTTGAATTCTCTTAAACACTTCTTGTACATGTTGCCAGTGTTGTTCAACGCTTTCGCTATTAAACAATATGTCATCCAGATATGCTATTGTTTATTTTAATCCTGCCAGCATCGTATCCATTGTCTGCTGGAAAATAGCCGGCGCTACTTTAATTCCAAATGGTAGTCTTTGGTATCTGTACAATCCCTTGTGTGTGTTTATGCATAGTAGTTTTCAACTTTCTTCATCGACTGAGATTTGCAGATTAGATCAATTTTTGAAAAAGATTTTCCGCCATTTAATTTAGTGAATACTTCTTCGGACTAGGTCGCGGATAGTGGTAGTCCTTTATTGCTGCGTTCAAACCTGTAGAAAAATCAGCACAAACACGAATTTTTCCTGATTTCTTTTTAACGTAGACCGTCGGTGCGGCCCATTTACTGTACTCTACTTTTTTCAATATGCCCGTATTTTCGAGTCTAGATAATTCTTGGTCAATCTTTTCTAATGACGCAAACGGTACACTCCTTTTTTTTCTTGAAAGTAGGTTGAACGTTATCCTTTATTTTGATATTAGCTGCCTTTTTCTTGCATCTTCCGAGACCTGCCGAAAATACTTTGGGGAAACTCGTTTTTAGTTTTCCTTTTAATTTCTCTGTCTCGGTTGATAAGCTTTTTACATTCTGGCAGTAGGTGCTAATAGGTAGATCCCACAATTCAAATTTTTTTCAAATTTTTGCATCCAGTCTGCCCCGAATAGGTTTTCGGTATTTCTTAAGACGTACATTTTTAGTTTTTTTCGTAATTCCGTTAAATGTTACGTTTGTGATTATTTCACCCTCGAATTTTATCTTTCTCCCCGTAAGTGACCTCGCAATTTTATCCGTTTTTAACATGACAGGTTTGTTCAGTTTTCTCCATGTTTGTAGATTTATGATAGTTAAGTCTGAGCCAGAATCCAGCTGTAACCTAACTTTTCTGTTTTGCATTTCAACTTGTACATATTTTCTTATATTAGTCTCATCTATTTAGTCGGTCCTCGTAATTCATATTCTGCTTTCTTTTCTATACCAACTTTGAGAACCTTTGTGGCCATTTTTTTTACATGATAGACAAGATTTAGCACGATATGTACAGTTTATAACCCAATGCCAAAACCCACAACGATAGCATGGACTTGGAGGTAGTTTCTTTTTATGTTGATTATAATTAGAAAATTTTGTTTTACCTGTTCTTGAGGCGGGAAAATCAGTTCGGTTTGTTTGTGAGGAGGGAAAATTTGTTTGTCTTCTTACTTTTCAAATGTATGCTATGCCAGCTTGTTCTATGTCTTTAGAGTCTTTTTTACGCTGACGCATCTCTGACAGTCTTAGGCTAGTTTTTGAAGTGTCAGATCTTGTTCATGTTCTAATTTAGTAAGTATTCTACGTCTCATTTCTGCGTCTTTGGTTGAAACCAGACCTTGGAAGTAAATTAAGCATTTGAAGTTGTCAGCGTTGAGTTCCGATAATTTGAAGTCGTCACAATATTTATTAACAATGGATGTGAAAGTTACGTAATCTTCGCTATCCTTTTTTGTAAGGTTCATGTATTTCCATCTTTTATGAAATAGTGAAGTATTATGGCTGAAAAGTTCCGTTAGCAATTTTATAGATTCTTTGAACGTGAACTCGCTTGTTCTTCTGGGATGGATATAATCAACAAATTTGGTATATTCGCCTGTGCCTAATTTTCTAAATAAAAGGTGTACTTTACGTGCATCTGATCAATCTTTTCAGTCAAAATCATATAGATCTTCATACCTTCGGAAGTAATTTGCAAAAGTTTTATTCGTCGGGTGCGTACTTGAAATCTTCAATATTACTCCAAATAGCGTCTTGAGAGAGAACTGATTCGTTCTCGGGTTTTGGCTCCTTATTTGCCATTGCACGTAACAATAATTCTTGCATTTCCAGATGTCCTTGTTCATATATTTGTTGTTGTACAAAATAGATTTTGATAAGTTCCATAATGGTTGATTTAAAATCTTCCGTGTTAACGTATTTTTTTGTGTAACCTGATATTCTGTAGCCTGTGCTCGCAAAAAAACTTTCTTTTGTTGTCAGTGAAATTTGATATCAAGAAAAGAATAATTTTGTTCTTTTTTTTTTTAGAATTTAATCGTCGCCCACGTTACGTACGACGGAGAAAAAAAAATATGTCCTCCGAGTAGGGAGTTTATTTTTCTTTAAGGGTTTTCCAGATCGCCACTTGTTATGTGTGACGTATAGCAAAAAAAAAAAAGTCCTCCGTGTATAGAGTTCGTATTTCCTTTTTAGGGGTTTTTCATCGTCACTTGTTACGTTGACGAGAGAGGATTTTGTTGTTTCTTTTTCACGTGAGAGTTCGAAACTCCGTCGCCACTTGTTATGCGCGATGGATAGCAAAAACAAAGGTATGTCCTCCACGTAATGAGTTGGTTTCCTCGTCGCCACTGTTATACTGTGGCAAACGAAAATTCTTCTTTTTTCCACCGAATGAATTCGAATCGCTCGTCGTCACTGTTATGGTCCGGTTCATTGTACCACGGTGATCGTCCAAGGTAGAACCAATAAAGAAGAACTCGAAAACGGATATGGAATAACACAGCTATATTACAAACAGGAATATATACAGAGAAGTAGAAAGTGTTAGTACGAACAATCAGGTTTAGTAGGGAGAACAATGTAGTCTCGACCAGTATCACTATTCCAATGTCATGTAGAAATAATCTGAACGCGACTTTGATTCGGACTGCCTCTGTCTCGACTGACTGAATCGCTCGAACTGATTGACTGACGGACCTCACTTTAGACTTCAGACTGAACTCCCTGCTTCCTCTTGAGGCGCAGTATTTATTACGTATGGAATAGTCCATTATGTTATTATGTGTAAGGTCCCATAACACTTATAAATCTCAACATTTGTAGACAGAAGTATTTGAGTTGCTATAACTTTTAACGTTTAAACATTAGTACTGTAAGATATATTAGTGAATTATTATATACATTGGCAATTAACAAAAATGTATTTATATATATAAAGTAAATTAATGCTTCTTCTCTTTTAGAATTGTATCTACACATAATATTGATCATAAGTTTATAAATTGTTGTTTTATTATTTACACAATTTAACTGTGATCTATTGCTGTTTTTTTTGTACACCTATTCTCAATATTTGAAAACCGTATTTTTTATCTGATATTTTACCTCGAGGATTTCATGTTAATAATTATCATCACACTGCTTCATTGATTAATAAGCACAGATATATTATTTGGATAGGTTGCTCTTTGTTATAAGATTTACTTTTTTCATTTTTAAATTTGTTCTAATATATTTAATTTTGAATGAGGAATAAAGGAAAATGATAAATGGTGCGTTTGAGCGTTCTTTGTAAGCAACTCTCCTCAAAATATCATCAAGTTCTTTTGTAATAAAAGGAAATTACCATTCAGTAATATAAAATGCTAATCTCCATATTAACAAAGTTGAGCTTTTCTTTCCAGCGACTTTGATTAAAACGTAATTTCCGCCAGCTTCTCATGGAACCATTTTCAAATATGCTCAAGTGGAAGGTCAAAAAAGAAACTCATAAATATATTGGACATTGCCAAAAAATAAAAATGATTTAAACTTTAGAAATGCAGTCATCCTGAAATAATTTTATTTAAGAAATAATGAGGTATGATTAGGATAGCTCCTAAAAATACGGCCAGAAACATGTTTTCCAAGGTAAATTTGTGAATATTTAAATTATAATAAAGCATTTTAATTTATATGAATGATGCATAACGTGAATAGTGATATATATATATATATATATTTACGCATATATACACACACACACACACACACACACACATATATATATATATATATATATATATATATATATATATATATATATATATATATATATATATATATATCACTGGCATGAATAGACAAAAATTAGTTTTATTATTAGCATACATATGCAGGGTAGGCATGTGCCGTCAATCGAAAAATTAAAATCCGAAATAACCAAATTCTAAATAATTCAAATACCTTGGTGTATGGATCATTTATTTATTACATGAGAAATGGAACATAAGAAATACGTTTCCTTCTGATTCGCTTGGTGTGTGTGTTTTTTTTGTTTTTTTTTTTTTGGGGGGGGGTAACGGCATTATACGACAATAAATATTAACATAAGAATTGGAATCATGATGTTAAAAAACCCCGGTGATCTACAATCTGATATGGATGTTCTGCGTGAAGATAAGCTCGTTTGCAAATGTTTAAAACTATCAGGCATGTACAACAGTTTTCTAAAATAAATTATTTAAATGATTTCAAAGAAAGAATCCTGTTGATCTTAAAAACGACGATACTTCATCTGATACCAAAGACTGGCGCTAATAAGTCACATGGTACTACCCTAAATAACAAAATAACCTACAAAATGACATTGCAGTAGAACAATCTATGGAAGAAGACTAAATAAAGGGTTCAATTCAAAATTCTCTGGAGATTACACGGTTGTTCATGTAACGACGGAAACATAAGGAAAACAGAAAATACGGACTATAGTCCATGCCAATATTAACTCCTAATCCCAGAAATACAGAGAGGATCATGAAACGAATCAACACCCAAAATATATAGCACTGATTTTTACAAGAAACATTAATGATATAAAAATAAAATATTGACTTCCTCCTCTCTCTGAAACAAGACTAAAAAAGTATCTCCTGTAAGTCCTAGAAAGAGGAAATAACAGTTACTCGATTGTGATTTCTTTAAAGATTATTGAAAAGAATCAATTCATAATTTCACCTGTCATTATATACAGTGTTGGTTAAGTGAATGCCGGTTCGACGCCATATAAAAATAGATAATCCTATATATATATATATATATATATATATATAAAAGAAATATGTTGTAGTGGTTCCAACGAGAGAAAAGTATGTATATTTTTTGGTTGCCGCAAACGTTTTTGGTTGTAATGTGGATTTATTGAGAAAAATATTATACTTTTTTTTCAGAATGTCTCGACACGTGTTTCTGGAATATTCCACAACCGTCTTGAAGAAAATTAATTATTTTTAATATTAGTAAAAAAATCCATTTTTCTTAATTTTTCAGACCAGAAAATGTCTGAAATTATCAAAGTATAATATTTTTTTCTCAATAAATCCCACATTACAAAAAAAACGTTTGCGGCAACCCCCTTCTTTTTTTATATATATATATATATATATATATATATATATATATATATATATATATATATATATATATATATATATATGTATGAGGTATATTTAGGCAGTAAGTATTTATTCAAGTAATATTGATTAAGCAAAAACAAAAACGTCTGCCTTTTTTTATTATATATTTACAATTTTCGAATAAGTTGTTGCATATTTTTCTCGTAATTGTGGATAAAATTTTCGAAGTTCATATTTTATTATTTTTGATCAAGTACTTTCAACTTTCGTATACATGATCAAGAATCAATGTGGTTCTTGTGTAAAGCTATAATCCTTTGTCTGTGTCCTGGTAAGCATTGGGAATTTAAACATTTGAAATGAACTAACGTGACATTATATGTAACGACTATTGCAAATGAATGCGCAGAAAAAGAATGTTATTTATTTATTTATTCAATTTATTTTATTTTCTTAATATAGTAATTTTATATATTCGTTTTCATCATTCATAAATATATGTGCGCATATTAATTCATAATTCATAAACATATGTGCGCATATTAATTCATAATTTATAAATATATGTGCTCACATTAATCGTATTATAGTGACTTCAAGATGACATCTCTTGTGGTGAATGATATTTACTTTATTATGTTCTGTTTATGTTGTATAATAATAGTTTCTGCTGATTGGAGTTTTTTCCGTGCATTGACTGTTGTAGAGTATTTTAGTATTATATACTATTATTTGTCATACGTTAAAGGATGTCTTTTGGTCGGTCATCATGTGCTGGCCGATGTTTACTTGGAAGACACTGTATTTCGAGAGGTGGCACGTCAATCTTCGGTAGAACATCGTGTATGTGTAAGCAATGTAAATATTTAATTTAGTTTTTTTCATTATTCGTGTTGCAAATTAAATCTCCCAGGAATGGTGGGAATCATGAAAATTTAGAGACAGCATCATTTTTACATACAGGGGGATTTATGATGTCTGGTGTATTTAGTAATATTTAAGTTTAATTTTTTTATAGTACATGATAAATCTTAGTTGTTTGTTAGTATCACTGCGTGATATATATATAGCGATAGGTTAGTTTTGTATATTTTTTATATGTTTGATTTTTAATCTTTTTTATAATTAGGGTGCATTTTTTACGACAAAATAAGTAAATGGAAGTGTTTACAATTTTTGTGTCACTTAGAGGTCTAGCCTCATTTTTTTCTAGATTTTGTTAAGTTTTATTTATTTGTTCATCGACGACGTGCTTATGGAAATTATTGTTGATTCGTGTTACTATATATATATATATATATATATATATATATATATATATATATATATATATATATATATATATATATTTCAGCGGGGGAATGTTGGAAATTACTCGTTCGCAAACCACTTCCCAAATCCAACACAAATTGGCCATGTTTTGGGAATTATTTTTAGAACGATGTTTCAGCCATGACTTGCGTATCTACATATTATTTTTTTTATTTTTAATATTAGAGTCAGTGTTGAATTTATATATAACTAAATCTTTATAGGGTCAAGAAATTCTTTTATAGGGTCAAAAATATTCTGTTGATCTATAGGAATGGATAATTTCCTACTCAAACAAGCTTACTTTCATTTTGAGGTGAGACATATTGGCTTGCAAATATACATTTGATATAATAACTACTTTTGCTTTTAAAACTAGGAATTTTAATGTAGGGTTTAACCTATATATTTATCCAATTAATCAGCCAAGTCACGTTCAAACGTCGAATTTGGCAAAATGTTCAGAAAAACCAACATAGTTATTGCAAAGTATATATATATATATATATATATGTGTGTGTGTGTGTGTGTGTGTGTGTGTGTCTCTTTTTGCCTGACCATGACATTGAGTTCTCACTTTCTTTGGCAAGAATAAAATTGTTGGAGCGGTATCAATATATTTTCTCATTCATTTTTTATTGATTTTTTTTTTCTGTCGCGGTGCTGATAATTGTAAAATGTGAATTGTTATATGTTGAAAGTGTTTTTTCTCATCTGCTTTATTTTTTTAGAATAAATTAAATAAACCCGTGATAATTTATTATATGTTAGATAGTTTAGCCTGAATTAAGCAGATATCAATTTCATTTATATAGTAAAATGGGTATTTTCTTCTGTGCTAGATGTGAACAAATTCATTTTTAATTATATTTGATTCCAGATTGTATAAAATTCCAGGGAAAATAGGTGCATACTTTTTACACTGACTTGGCTGCCGTTAAGATTTTGAATTCCAGCAATCAAACTCCTGTTCATTTTGTATTGAATTAAATGAAATATGTGCATGGCATTGAAATAATATAGAAAAAAAAATTGATGAGACTCGTTAGACGCTTTGTTTGAAATTTTCCCAGACGAGATATTAACCAAGGTTTGAGAAAATCATTTTCTTCAATCTCAAAATGTCATCAACGGAAAAACTTTGTGAATCAAATGTTACGAATTTCGATTTGTTATTTGTTTCCCACTTGTAATTCATTCTCTCTGGACGTAACTATATTTTTGTTAGAAAATTCTAGGTATGTTACATAGTTACTATTATCATTTCTTTGCTTCCTGCATGTATTGTGAAGGAATATAATTTATATTAGCTTTTCAATTGATATTTCACCTTTTTACCCATTATATAGTTAAAACGAAATTTATTTATTCATTATATTTTGAAATACCGAAAGTGATACATTAAATTTACAAAGTATCGTTTCAATTTGTGAAAATTATGGATATGAATTTCTTCAATTTCTGGGATAAGGAGTTATCACTATTTTCACTATATACTTGCAGACTTTCGTCCTCATGTTTCACAAAATTTCAGCTGTTCTACTCCCCGATCATCATGAGGTGATCGACAATACAAGGAAACATCGAATTCCGAAATGAAACCTTTATTTAATCTATGTGGGTAGAATTTTCTCATTCCATTGCACATGTCTAGATATATTTCGGCTAGAATTTAATTTAATAGTGTTCAGTTATTCTCTGTGGGTTACCAGGACGATACACATCCAAGGAAAACCACTGGACCAACGACCGAAAAGTTGTCTTAACAACAACAAAAATAAGGACATTGATCCGCATGAAAATGTGTGAATATGATTTACCTATTTATAAATTTAAGCCACTTATTTTGCAATCTAACTTTAAAATTTTGGTATGAAGGAATATGTTACTTATTGTGATAAAAGTTAATTTCAAACTTTTCGAATAATATATGAATCTAAAAATAAGGCAAATCAGTGATTACTTAAGAAAAGAGATAATTTATTGAAAACTACTAAAACGTAATAAGATTTCAAACCGTTTATTAATATGCGAATTTGAAAGATGTAAGAGATCTACTCCAACGTATATGAGTTTCAATTATTTGATAAAATAATAGAATTTCTTATGTGAAGATAGAAAACCTGTTAGTTATGTTTTTTATGGGATGAACAATTTCGTTTTATTGTACTTACTTTTCTCTTCTAGTAATATTTCAAATATTAAGTTTGACACGATTCTTTTGCCTTGGATGCCGGATCTAAGAAAATATAGCTCGCTCTTCAGAACCGTAGAGAAAGTAACTTGACACCGGTGCATTATATTTCCAAATGATAAGGAGACTTGAAGCATAGCATATCATGGCTAACACGAACTGCAGAATATATTTACACCTTCAACAGCAAAATATAAATGAAAGCCGAACAGTGGTATCTGATGTGATTGAGGTGAAAAATCGTAGTAGGTTCCGCAAAATCAGGCTTTTAATTCAGGGAATAAATAGTCTTCAATAGATCAATCGAAAGAAAGAATTTTAAAAAAGTGTGCAGAATTTACCATTATGAAGGGTAATCGTATTCTATCTGAAGAACTCTAACAGACTATTATTTTTATAGAGAAGTGTATTTCTGCTCTGACTTCGTCAGTTTGACATTAGGTTCAGATACAAGACAAAATAAAGAAACTTCATTTTGATTGACTGACCGGGCGTAGCAATGATAGAGATATAGAAAGGTTTTTCGGGGAGTTGTTCTTAAACTTCAAGCTATGTAGATGTGTTTCCTCTTCGTGTCTGTAAACTGCTTCTAAGTGGATGAAGAACAATCCCACCAGATAGTTAGAGATGTATATGTCAACGTAAATAAAATAGGTAAGTAAAATTCTCTTTCTTGATGTCTTTTTATTTCCGCAAAAAAAAAAAAAAAAAAAAAAAACGCCTAGCGATCACCGGCCGGACGATGAAAATGAGAAAGAGGGAGAGAATCCAACATTGTATTAATTTGGTAACTTTGACCACTCATCATGAGTCAGAGAGAAAATGCATTATCTTGTCCTCACTTTTCTTGTAAATCATGGAGAAATTATGACAGCTACGCTAAGATGTTCTAACACAACCGCCCTACTCATTGAAAACTCTCTTAATGTGAATAAATTCAGTTCTGGTGAAACCCAAAAGACCACTTAGCATAGTCTATTACTTAGAAAAATTTCAGATTCTGTGAGTTTGGTTTCGAAATTCTGTTGCCAAAATGGTGAAAATACTGGAACAAAATAACACTTATATAGCTGAATAAATATAGGTAAAAATATCTAAATATTTTCTTCACTTAAAAATAGATTTAAATTATGTTCCAATCCCATATATATCGTCTATGATGCCAACAAATGTTTTGAAGTTACTAAATTAATGGTTTTCTTGATTTACACAATTTATGTTGTCCGGACTGTTGGCATATACACGACGTTTCAATCTTTACACGTTCAGGCCTTCTTCAAATGATGTTTGTTGGAATTCCAAAACGAAGTCTTTATTTAGTCTACAGAAGTAGATTGTTCTAGTTCCACGTGCCATACCTTTGCATATCTCAATTTTAGTTAATTCCGCATCATATCTCACCTCTTCAATTTATTGTTCACTCTGCTCTGAAATCACAACATTTTAGGTCAAGTCACTTTTGAATCAATCAACCAAAACTTTTATCCAATGGACCAAGTATCCTTGGAGATATTTTGAGACTTATTAGCCTGTTGTCTCAGTTCTATTTTTTCCGGTGCTTATATCAAATGTTTTGAAATTGCTGTTTTCCTTTGGCTCTCAGTATTACTGGTTTCTGGATTATATCCATTTCTATACTTGACCGGCTTAGAAGATTTTTACAGTCTTCATATGCGCAGATTACTTAGGTTTCGTATTTTCCAATATAAATAGTGTAAATAGTTACAGTATTCTACCTCAGAAATATAGGCAGAGATTTTCTTGAAATAAATACAACAAAAAATATTTGGTACAGAAATATTCAAGATCATAGGTGCAGTTATATTAACTACTGCAAATATATAACAAAATGAAATGAATACACAATTAGGTTTCTTCAGCATATGATAAAATCAAAATATTTATAAAGTATATAAATCTTCGAAATAATCGCAAATTAAATACAACTAACTCAAACATCCATCTCATTTCATGAGTATACGGAAGACTTACAGTAAATAGATATCACATTTCTCAGTAATGATTTTTTTTGTACGAAATGAACATAGAAAAATTCGTTATCATATCGCGTTATATAGCATAAGGGATATTCTGATTTTTTTTTCATTTAAACTGAAGATTAGATCTTGTTCTTCTTATTGAGAGCAGAAAGCAATAAAAAACATTAATAAACAACCATTTTCAGAGTTTAAAATTGAATAAGTTTGTGAATGTATTACTTGTTCTGTTGTTCTAATTAATTTTTTAGCAAAGGGGAACAAGATTTTCGTACCACCCTGCACACACACATACGCAGATACATACACAGACACACACACATATATATTTATGAATAAAAATGACAATAGGAAAACTGGTAATTGCTGACGTGTTTCGTCCAATGTGGACTTTATCAAAGCAAAATACGAAAATGAAATTAAATGAACAACGTAACTAATAAAAACAAAAACAGAATGTACCTAGCAACTGGAATGTAGAGAAACGCTATTTTCATATTTTTTAAATGAAAAATGACGTCAGAGATTGTCACGTGTGGAGAATATTGTCATTATATCTGTGTTGATGTATTCAACCATTTTCTTTCGATTTTATGAATCTGTTGTGCATATTATATATATTACTTATATATTTTACGTACCCATTCTTATATATATATATATATATATATATATATATATATATATATAAGAATGGGTACGTAAAACTTCATATACTTGCACGTAGGCATAAATATATTTTCTCCTCAGGGGTGTAAGTACAGTGCTCAATGTTATGAAACAGAGCTATAAGTATATATTAGTGAATATATATATATATATATATATATATATATATATATATATATATAGTTTAAGAAAAACTAGGTAATCCGTATGGGTAAACCTAAGGAGGATAAAATCCAGAGAGATCAATGTAAATCCAGAGCAAATAATTTAAATAAAAACAGACCACTTTAAAGTTCCATGTAATAAATTATTTCACCACAGCCCTTTTAAAAGGACTGTGGATCATCAGACTTTACTTCCAAACAAAAAATGAAAAGAAAATTTGCACATTTTTGACGGGCCGTATTAAACATATGTAAATTAATGAAGTGAGGAAGTGAGGGGGGAGAGAGAAGACATGAGTGAGTTAGCAGATATTGACACATTTAAACGGTTAACTTAACGGAAGTTATATATTCATATCGAAGGGGTAGAGAAGAAAAAATCCATAGAGAGAAAAAGAGCGAAGGAAGTTATGAGAGAAATTGTCACTAATTTTCTTTGTAAAAAAGGTTGGAAACAGACGCTGTTATTTTGTTTTACTTTGAAAGTGTTATTTTGGGTGTTCATAAAGATTATTAACACTTTCAAAGTAATATATATATATAATATCCAATATCGACGGCACGTCTAAGAGTTTCATGCAGTTCTTGAATCTTCACGTGTAAATATGTTCTAACCATTATGGAGATCGCGTCCACTTAGTGATGAATCAAAATATTGTGTGAAAACAGAATTATTTAATTATTGTTTATTTAAATATTAATAACTTATACAATTCAAATGCATAAGTTCGAAAAGCGAAGAATAAAAAGTAAATAAAAAACATTTATAAAATTATTTAAAATTAAATTTCGATTAGAAAGCACACAATATATTAAGGGTGATAACTCGTTGATTTTCATGAAATACCCAAGTTATGAAAATTAAGTTTAAAATAGAATACCGGTGGAAATATAATATACGGATTATAAGTTAGGACTCTAAAAGTTCAAATTATATATACACACTTTATAAATAAGCCAACCACGTGTGAGAGATTGAGCGATTGAAAGGTGAAGTGTTTGTATGCCAGGAAGGTCTATTATGGAATGTTTAAACCATTTGGTATGGTGGGGATTAAATCACCAAAAACAAATATGTGTGCAGACGAATATAGAGAAATAGCCTTGTCTATATTATCGGAAATCCTATGGAGTACACCAGAGTCTACGCAGATGGATAGCAATAGAGAAAGAAGAGATAGCTTAAAGAAATGAGTAGAGATTGAGTCACATGTATGAATTGTCGGGAGGTTCAAGCAAGTGTCTCCTAGCCGGTGAGATATGGTTCCGTCGTTGACTCCCAGTCTATGCATGTAGGTTATAGAGTTCATTCTATGGAGAGGAAGGTAACCGGGATTCGAGAAGTCAGAGGACGTGATTGACGAATTAATTTGGTCGTCTCGCAGAGTGATTGTATATCTGGAGACACACACACACACACAC
Source organism: Acanthosepion pharaonis (assembly GCA_903632075.3). Classification (NCBI taxonomy): domain Eukaryota; kingdom Metazoa; phylum Mollusca; class Cephalopoda; order Sepiida; family Sepiidae; genus Acanthosepion; species Acanthosepion pharaonis. The sequence continues at coordinate 2,303,828 of CAHIKZ030000347.1, forward strand.
ACACACACATATATATATATATATATATATATATATATATATATATATATATATATATATATTATAATTTTATCATATAGACAAAACCATTTTACTCACTACAAAGATGCAACTTGATTTCAGTGCATTTCAACTGCACTTCGACGAGTGAGAATCGAAAATGGTCATATGTTGAAATGCACTGAAACCAAATTGCATCTTGTAGTGAGTAAAATGGTTTTGGCTGTATGATAAATTTATAATAATAATTATCGCTCTACTATCGATATAGAGCCCTCATTTGGATTAATGCTGTGAACGTTGTAATTTATATATTACTTTTGTTCTAATCTCGTCGACTATATATATATATATATATATATATGTATGTATATATATATATATATATATATATATATATATATATATATATATATATATATATATATATATATATATTAAAAAACAAAAAAAGCACTCACTTAAATTTTCAGAACAGTCAACCTTAGTCAACGGATACAAACTTGCGGCTGCGCACTCTGCAAGTTTGTATCCGTTATCAATCTTTATTTAAAATATATATATATATATATATATATATATATATATATATATATATATATATATATATTGGACTTGGATTATATTTTTCGTCTCGGATGCTACCTGAATTTTACCAAAAAACAAAATAGTTTCCATGCCGTCGAAAGTACTTGCGTATTTAAGGAAGACCTAATACAGTTTATGATTTTAAAAACAGGAATCGTAACATTCATTAGTGGAATGATGCATCTTTAAAATTTTGTTAGCGAAGGGATTTCGTTATTTTATATCATTAATTTTACTCATTTTCTTTTTGTAGGAATGATTCATTATAATATAAATTAAACTGCGCCGCATATTTGATGCAGTAGTAAATAGTAGTGATATCCGTATAGATTTCTACTTGGGGACTGATGACCACATCTCTAGTAACCTAATTATTTTATATTCTATACGCCACAAAGTGACCATCAAATATTCCCAAACAAAAAAAAGGCCCCTCCTTATATCACAATGAATGAACAAAATATATTATTATACCAACTAACTATATACATCTACAACTGAAAAGAATCTATCTAAACTCAACATAAATTACTTCTTTATCTAATACCGTAAAAGTCCTAGTCAATACATAAAAAAATAAACTAAGATATGGAGGAGGAATTTGCCTCATCGACTGTAATAATTGTCAAAAAATACACGAGGGAAACCTCAAAGAATCTAAATAAATTTTATATGAACACAACAGGGACATTTTACAGAACATTACCTCAAATTAGTTAGTTGCCCATCGTAACGAAACTGAACATAGTTTGTACATTATAAATGCTACTGTGACCAAACGAGAAAACAATTGGTAAATACCTGCCATGATCGCTGACTCATCTACATTAAATTTTCGCCCAGCCTTTTACATTTCACTATTCCTGACAGTTCTTCTTTATTCAAAGTGTGGGATAACTATTATCAAATATGATGGAAAGTAAAATAAAGTATTTAAATTGTATAAAATTAAATTAAGTATTCAATTCGGAATTCCCTGTCGTTTAACTACACCTGTGGAACACCCGTTCTGGGCATAAAGGCCGAAATGTTGTGATAAAATAAAATACAAAAATATGCAGGTAGTCCAAGTATAATTAGTGTAAATAGAGACTATATAATCCTATATCAGTGATGTTGTTGTATACGAGAATTTATAGCGCATAAATTTCCATTTTGAAGGCATAAGTGGAAAGCGACGGATGTAACGACCCAAAGTATTCATGCACCATACAGACTACTGAATATGACAAAAGTTGTCGAACATTAACGCATTTCAATCCGCTTCAAAATGTATATTAAACAATTTACCCAATCCAAATCAATGAAGAGTATCTCCGAAACAGACGCAAGGATAAAAATTAATGAAACAATTAATGAAACAATTAATGAAACAACCTTTGCGACTTCAAAATTACTTGGAGTTGATATTCCTTTAAAAAGAACACCAAGTTATTAATCAAAACCCCACATCACTTTATGCTCTCCTTTTAGTTCAGTCCTCATATATTCCTAGATAAATTTTCTAACCTAAATTATGTAATTTTCTTTAAAATAATTCAGGATCGATTTTAGAACATCCAATTTATTTTTAACAATGTAAAACTGTTAGTCCTGTTACATAACTCGAGAATACTACTTCATATTCAGATATTTTTTCCATTTCTGTTATATTGTATTTCGAAGTTATCAAATGCAATTCATACAAAACTTATTAGATTGTTTGCTGGTTATTGAAAAAGGAGGAAATGGAGAAAGCAATTATGCGAAACATGAATTAAATTATGTTATATATTTTTATCATACTGTATTTTTCACTTTAATATGATCTTCTCGGCACATAATGCACGAATAAGCGTATCTGTATTGATGTGAAGATATTAGTGAGTGAAGTTATAAACTACTGTTGCCTTACCCAAGACAGCACCGTTTTTGCATTTCTATTGTCTGCGAAAACCTATTCTGCGATATTGCTGAATACATAGGTTTGACGTTGTTCCTCTGCACCTTTTAGAAGCTGCCAATAAACCTATATCGATAACTGTCTAGCTGGAAATAGGTGCCTCTTTTACGCCCATTGGAAATTGTCATTAAAAAGTAAAATTACTTTTTTGCGTCTAAGGAGTTTCTCTGCATAGGCGGCATTCGTGAAATCGGTTCTCCCAAGATGAAGTTATTTATAATTGAGACTTAAAATAATTAACGCTTAATTCATAGATAACCAGCAGAATATTGCCGGTAACATCGATATATTTTCTTATTGATAAGATTAACTAAATTAAATTAATTATTTTATCAAGTCACACAAATTTTCCTGAATTTAATTTTGTAGATCTGTTCATATTCATTTGCGTAGCAAGATTGATTTTTACCTTTTAATGGAAGAAACTTCATAATAAATAAAAACAGATGTTATTAGATCCTGTCTCTTAGCGTGAAAAATTCAATAAAAATGATTAAGAGAAAATATGATTAAGATTTCCATTTATTAAGATCTAAAGTTAAGGGTCCCATCTAAGTTAAGATTTATTAAATTAGAAGAAAAAGAACACGATCTTAATTAGAGGTGAGACACCTACTAGTGCGATGAATAAATTGTCGCCACTTTATATTATTACTTCCGTACATGCGCGTTGTTTGTTTGTTTTTGTTTTTTGTTGTTCTTTTTATTTTGTCGACAGCACAGTATATTAAGGTCACTTGGGTACCGTCTGTAAGAGAAAGCGCATATGACACAATTCACACCGACAAAAAATAGGAAACGGCATGCTGTACTGCTTGGCATTCGTGCCGGAAGATACAATAAGAACATTTCAGAGTGTGTGGGTGTCAATCTTAGGACAGTGCAGAGGATTGGGAAAGAGTTGGATGAGTCTAATGATGATTACGAAGGAGCTTGGAGAGATCACTAGTGATAGCGACGTTATGCCTCCATTTATCTTCACACAAGACATCAGACTCAACACGGAGACCTATATCAAGTGCTTTAAGTGGGCAGTGCTGCCTTGGGTAAAGTGGGTCGCTGCTTGAAGACGCAATATCTGGCAACAGGACGCTGCAGCTTGCCACACAAGCAGGATAACCCGCGTTGTAGCTGACAGACAATTACTGTGTTCACATCACCACATGTATCTCGTCACCTAAGTCTCCAGACTTCAACGCCCTTTGAATATTATGTATGGATTGCACATGAGAGAGAGACCAACAAAACTCTTTGTAACATCAAAGATAAACTGAAGCCAAGGATTATGGTAGCATTCACCAACTTTAACAACGAGACCACCCAGGAGATTCCGAAGTCTTCTGGAGGCCGTGGTTGAAGACAATGGCGATTTTATGAAATAAGTTTACTCTTTAGTATTTCAGTATATATTTTGTGCAATTTTGGTAAATAGATCTGTTCACTTGAGATATCATTGTTATTTTCATTTTTGCGTAATTTAGATAACATTATATCCATCGCCCCCTGTAAACGTCTTTTATTTAATTTATAATTATATATCAGAGAAGAAACGCAGTCAAATTTCTTTTGAATTTTGGGATCACATTGGTTGGTTGATGTTTTCATCTGGGAGCCTTTATAACGTTTAATTATTCAGCTTTTGTTGAAGCTTTGACAACGAATGTTTAAAGTATTTCAGAAAAATATTTCATATATTTGTACCGTTTTTGTCTTAACACTTCCTGCTTTGTTATTTACATACGTCAGTTGTTTGCATGTCTTTGCGCATAATTCCATTTATTCCTACTTTCAGTAAATATATTTCGGATATTTTAATTCCTTCCTTATAATTATTACTATTTTCCAAAAAAAGGTTTATCCTTTTGCTAATCCACTGTAAATTATGACTATACATGACATGTTATTGCACTAAATTCTTCTATAATCTTCTTTTGTAAAATTTACGTAATTTCAGCATTTTTTTGTGTGATTCTTTATTCCAGCTTTATTTTCTGGTCTTGAGGAATAAGAGCAGACAAAATATTATTGTTATCCTTGAGTTTGTTTCGGAGATACAATTTTTACTGATTTGGATTGGGTAAATTGTTTAATATACATTTTGAAGCAGATTGAAATGCGTTAATGTTCGACAACTTCTGTCTTGTTCAGTCGTCTGTATTGTGAATTTAGAAGTAAACTATAGCACGTTGATTATTTTTGCACACCAAATAACCATTTTAAATGTATATTAAAATACATTTTACTGATTAAATACTGTCCGATATTGTTATATAATCGAAACGTTATATTTACATTGAGTAAAGAGGCATACTTATTGACTTCATATGTAAAATTTATGACCGTTTTACTGATAATGTTTTTTTTTCATTTTGTTTTTTATCTTATCTAGGTTTTTCGCTAGTAAGATATAATGAATATAGAGGGATAACTTGATGAAATCATTAAAGTGATTTTTAGAACAGCGTTATAATAACATCGAAACGTTGATACAAACCTATCAATAGGTTTTCAGTCTTTTTTTACAGATTCGGTTGTAAAGGTCTTAAAATATATTTGTGCTGTGAAAGATGAACTTATACGTAAAATTGTCGTTTGAATTTTAGTGGGTGCAGTTAACACAATATTTACCCATTAAAATATAGATTTAACTGTACTGATTTTTTTCAGTATATTGCACATCCTTAAATCTAATAACGGTAACAGTCTCATTATCTGTTGAACATATATCGACCAACTCCGCATTTAAATAAACTATAGATATTAATAGAATAGAATACAACCAAACTTCGTTACCAAATTACAATCAAAATTAAATCTTGCAGGACAAACTTATCTTTTCAGAACATTAATGTTAGAAAAACTAGCGCAAGCAATCACCATAATATAAACAAAAATAATAAAGAAATAACTTTTTATCATAACCAGAGGCGCCGTAACTATAAAGAATGACTTAGATTACAAATTGGCATAATTTCCTTTAGAAACCCAGTAAAAAAAGTAGAGATCGTTTAACCTTTTAATTAACAATAATTATAATTAGAGGAAACTTCTCTAAGTGTACTGTCGGTTCGGAATTCTCCTGCTAATAGGGAAATTGCACCTTTTATATCAGTAATAGAAAACATTATATTGGGAGCACATTCAACCCACCCATTGGAGTTTGACATGTCACGTGTCGAAACATAACAGAATTCGTGTCCATGTTAATCATCTTATAAAAAAGTCCACAATACAACATCAATATAAGACAAATATCAGTGGATAATACCAAAATACTGAAGAGTACAATATGTCAGGGAAAAAATCTATTATCAGAGTTTAATTTTGAAATTCCCTTAAGGTAACCCCGATTAATGCCGGAGGGCACAATGGCAAAAACAATGTGATGACAGCAAGAAAGACGATTACTCACATTGAGGACAGCATTTTGAAGTGTCTATAAAATATTGCGCTTAAAATTAATAATCCTCGAGTCTTTCTCTTTCACTGAATTATGTCGTTATATATGACCTCACATTGGACTAATTTCAACATTCAACTCTGTTATAAAAATCTCAGGTTGTTTACAACGAAATTTGCTTACCATAAAAACTTGAAATAGACAAATCTCTACATTTTCTCGACATGTTATTAAAACGTAAGTATAAGACATTTGATTTGAAATTTACCGCAACGCACAAACAAAAAACAAAATATTTAATCCATTTCTACTCCCATAACTGCCAAAAAATAAGATTAAGAATAATCATAAGATTTAATTTCAGAGACCTTAGGATATGTAGCCATGAATACGTAGAGGATGACTAGAAATATATTGTAAAAATTGTTATTCACTACCCAAAACATTTATTCCCTAAGGCTAGAATAAGAACATAGAATTTCCACACATCCAGAAATCAGACACCGCCGACAGCGCTTCTAATATCAAAAAACGCAAATTCATAATTTTACCCGCTAAAGCTCTATGTCCAAAAATTGGTAACCATTTAGTTATCCCTAGTACTAGTGAGTTTACCACCATCTTCAAGAAAATCGGAGAGAGAGTTAGAAAGAAAAATCGATGGAACACCAATTCAGTTGCCATGATTTATGAAAAACATTTGCCTGCAATGTAGAATTAGCGCCATTCACGAGAGATATGGTAATCTAAAAGCTATCATAAGAGAGACCTCTATTAGTACAAACATTTAAACACGCTCGTAATCTGCAGGAACAAAACTAGCCATATCATTGATTTTGTCAATGTCTCCCACCTAAAAAAAGAAAAATGTTTGTATATATATATATATATATATATATATATATATATATATATATATATAAAAGAATTACTGCGGGTGAATCCTGATAATTGGTTTAACATGTATAAACGTACGTCAAATAAAGTATATCATCAGCTATTTTAAAATCTTTATCTGAACATTCTCAGATATGTTTGCCCAATACTACCAGGACGTCAAAAGTCATTGCATAACGTCTACAAATTAATATGGGGATAACTAACAAAATAAAAATACCTTCTTGCTGTATGCACCCATGTATATTCATCATAACCCGAAACCGGCATAGAAAACGTGAATCATCATACACTGAATTTTATAAAGAATCCTGATACACATAAATCTATAGAAATGTTTCTTTATGTTAAAATACATATGAAGTGTGCTTAACCAATGGAAACAAAACAAAACAAAACGAAAAGAAATCTCACCATTATAAAAAGAGTATTACAATTTCTATTATATATATATATACATACATATATATATATATATATGTGTGTGTGTGTGTGTGTGAAAAAGTATATATATATATATATATATATATATATATATATATATATATATATATATTGTTATTATTTATATATTATATCCGCGTTAATTATTAGAAAGCGCTATATATCAGAGATAGAGCCAACATATTTGGTTGGATTGATGTGAGTTTGTGACCCTGTGTTTCACGCTTTTGCGATCGTCAGATATATATATATATATATATATATATATATATATATATATATATATATTTCAACCTTTAATTTAATAATGACTTCTTAATTACATCGTCGATGAACATATTATACGAATCACTATAAATATTATCATAAACAAAAAAGAAGATGAACATTCTTCAAATAACCCGAAACATCTTAACCTACTATACCGTAATCAAGGGCATTCTAGCTATGAACAACAACAATAAGAATCTCGTAAGCATTAATTTATTCCCAAATGATCCTAGTAGTAAAAAAGAATTGAACTAATTATATACTATACTAAATTCAACACAACCAACTTAATCATATGCAATAACTATTCTGCGTCAACTAGTGTTCTGGAAATACAAATTGTAAATCAGGTTAAATTTCCTTTGGGAGACTGCATCTCTGACAGAAAAGTAAGTACATAAAATACTTGTTGACCACACCAATATATTACACCATGAAAATAATGAAGATATGTTATTGAAATACGCACATACACATATATACGGCAAAATTTTCCAAATCATATAAGGGCATAATTGTTCACCCACCAAACTGTTTAATATCTAAAAAAAGTACTAAACTAATTAAGTTTCTTTTTTTTCAAGGTTTTTAGCCAACTTAACACCATTATTTTAAGAATCATCAGAAACTTGTTGCTCTAGGATAGAAAAGTTATAATATTGGAGAGGGTGAAAATCATCTTGAATAAGATGGAACATGATCCTGGAATGAGCATACATACATAGATACATACATACATAGATATATATAAAGAAATATAATCTTAAGATGTGCTATATTTATGGGATAAAGTGCTCAATATCAGAGATAAAGCGTGTGTAAATATAAAAGTGTTATGGTTCCTTACCCATAATAACATAATGGACTATTCCATACGTAATAAATACTGCACCTCAAGAGGAAGCAGAGAGTTCAGTCTGAAGTCTAGAGTGAAGTCCGTCAGGAGTCTGCCAGTCAGTCAGAACGACCGTGTCAGTTAGTCGAGTCAAAGGCAGTCCAAAACAGTCGCGTTCAGACAATTACTACTAAACGTGATTGTTTGTACTAACACTTTCTACTTCTCTGTATATATTCCTGTTTTTAATATATCTATGTTGTTCCATATACTTGTTCGAGTTCTTCTTTATTGGTTCTACCTTGGATTATCACCGTGGTACAAGGAACCGGACCATAACAAAAAGTGAACATGGAAGTCAACACGAAGAGGCGCCAGACTGTTTCATGCTAGATGGCCTGACGATGGCATATAGTATGAACCAGACTGTCGTCTCTAAGTGCTGACTTCTATGTTCACTTATATATATATATATATATATATATATATATATATATATATATATATATATATATTCTATTTGATGCATGTTTCATTAAATAATATAGACAAGCTGTGTCTATTTCTTTTAAGTAAGATCCTTTCCTATTGTCTGATAAGTTTAATAATATTATCATTAAAAGATGAAAGGAAATCACCATATTGAGACATGTTTAAATCCGATGTATGCTTTCGGCTTACGTAAGCCATTATCATAGATGACAATTACATTTCAATATATCAAACAATACAGAAACGAAACAATAATGATAGTCTGTTTTTGTAGCATGAAACATTTCAAAGCAATACACGGAATCGAAAATCGCATCGCAGCTCGTGATGTCACACATTACCACGCGAGAGTGAAAACGAGAAGTATTAAGTATTGGAAGCCGTTGGTATGAACCAGTGGCTTCAGTTATCAATTATAAACGTTTAAGAATAATTTGTGGAAATTTCGTAGTTTGTTTTGTTCCGGTTATATTTCAACTGTTTTATGTATATAGCTTCAAGAATTTTGAGTTTTATTGTGTATTTTTTTCATGTTTAAGTATAGTTGTGTTTTAAACGACGATTTTCCGGAATTGTGTACGCGGCCAGGCATGTTGTTTTAAATGCCTAAAAATGTTAGAGTTATCATTCAAATGTAAAGCCAAACGTCGTGAAAGCGAGTTTGTGGTGTGACCAACATAAATATTATTTAATCCATTGGAGATACAATTTCCCAAATTCCACTTGAATTTGTAAACTATGTTGATTTTTTGCAAATAACTAACAGGGAGGGAGGGAAGAATCATTGCGAATAATTAAGGTGAAAATACTAGATTTTGTGTAGTATATGATTAACCTAACTTTTTTGCAAGGATTTTTTCTAGATATATTAGTATTTACTAATTTTTTAGTATATTTTCATCTTGTTTATAATTAGCACGTATTTGACTACGATATAAGAGATTAATATGTTTGGGATTAGTTGAAGCAGTTTTATGTTCTATTTGCGTAGCATTAAGACTTCTAAGAAAGTATTGTATTTGTTCATCAAATATATAGTTTGGAAAGCTATTATTAATAAGCTTTTGTTTTGTATTCTTTAGTTCACTGTAAAAAATCTCTTTTGTATATGAATTAGATTCTGCACGATGTATTAGATTTTTATAATTGCTATTTTGTAGTAATATGGACATTCGTTTTGTAGTTCATTGTACCAATATGGTTATTTCCTTTCATCTTTTAATGATAATATTATTAAACTTATCAGATAATATGAAAGGATATTACTTAAAATAAATAGACACAACTTGTCTATATTATTTAATGAAACATACACCAATGAAAAATTGCTGCCTAAATATACATATATTCTATTTGTATACTAATGTCACTAAACATTTTAATAGACATTGTCTCTATCAAACATAACGAAAATGCTAGTATTTTACTAATTATGCTTAAAAACATCATGTGATTTGGGAATATTTTTCTGAATAGATTAATTTCAATGACTCCTTATATATATATATATATATATATATATATATATATATATATATAGTGTCTTGATTATTTTGGAGAAAACGTTAATACATATGTGGCTGCAAATCATGAGAATGCAAATATTTTATTTATAGCCACCACGCTTATTTGTTTTCATGTACTGTAAAGAAAAGTATGAAGATTTTGCCAAATTCTGCATAGAAGTTTAGCATAATTAAGATTCAAATTCAGAGACTGTGGACATGTGTATGGGAATAAAATATTCAGATCAATATTACACATAACATTATTTTTCCTTTGTCTTCACATTTTCACCATCTTTCCTGTTCCCCACTCCTTTCCATTTCATGTATTTATTCTTTAGTCTTTGATGTCGTACAATTCTTTAACTAAATTGTTTTTGATTTATTTTGCATCGAAAATTCATGATATATATTTATACGATTTATTCCTCTCTCTCCATAATTTTTTTCCTGTCTGATCTTGCAAGATCTTTGAATATTTTTCTGCATGAACTGCTCTCCATCCTAGAGTCTATAAATCAATTAACTGAGAAAGAATATAATATTCCATCATCATCTTCGAGTAACAAGATATGCAGGTTAACTGCTCGTGTAATAAAACACAAACAAATAAAAAGTACTTATCTACATGCTTACATGTTGATGCATTTATCCTGAGAAACTGATTGATTCAAAACAGATTTGTAAGTTTGTTCCTTGTTTAAATTTAAATGAACCAAATCTAGAGAGATTTCATTGATTTAAAACATATGTAGGTACATTTCCTCTCCTCATAATTACTCGAGCGAATTTTAATCAAAGACCTGTTCGACATTCAACTTATTGAGTGAATTCCACGACGTTTTTTTCATAATGGAATTGCATTTTATTGTCCATATAGTTTAAATTACTTTCCTTGAGACTGTCATATTTTAATCGGATCCACCATTATATTTTCTCAATAGACGCTAGAATAATTTCAAAAATAACTCACACCACACAAGTCATATGACTTGAAATTTGCGTTGTATCATGAAATAGACAGTCAGCACTTGATTTTGACTATTTCTTTTTAGTCAAATCACCACCAAATAAGTCAATAAATCCACTGTGCCATAGAATATGAGAAAAACTATCAACAAGGAGCGAAGAGAATATTCTTTTCAATCTGTTCACCGCAAGCAAGGCGACAATGCCACTAGAACGCCGGAGGTTAGATGGAGTGAAAGTGAAGGACAATGAGAAGATTGAAATGGTGAGGATTGTGAAAATGACAAAAAAAAAGAGACAGGCTTCAAGCTGACAGAATATTGTGATTGACGTTGCACTTCAGGGAAGCAAGAACTCGGAAATGATTTACACAGGTTGGAAGTCTGGGAAAAAAACTGTTGGTGTAGAAATAGCATTTGTATCTACAGTAATACTGTGAAAACTAGTTGGCAATCTAGTAGCACGATTAAATTCATGTAGCCACAGCACCCACCATGAACAAATATCATCCAAACAGTTGTTATGAACCTAATTGTAGAATAGGGGTAAGCAACGAAACATCATTCAGAATGTGACTGAAGAATAAAAGCCTGATCCGGATCGATTGTAGACTCTTCTCTGTATTTTGCAAGTATCTAGAGATGTACAGTTGGGGCACTAGACCAGATATGGTAGCAATATTTAATAAACGGACGAATGGTTAATTCATAAATGTGCAAGATGGAATCAGACCAGAAAAATGAATTTGGTACGACACAGTGAACCAAATTTCTTCGCAGCCGACGCAGCAAAATTTACTGAATATTGTCGGTTTACTTCATGTCTGAAAAAATGTGAGGCCAAGTAGGCGGAGATATTTATTCTCCAGGAGTTCAGCATCAGCCATCAGGATGCTAGGCAGAGAAGTGGTGATTACATGAAAGCTGTTTTGTTTTGGAGTCTTTGTAATTTATAAGCTATTACTTGCCCCGGTTAATCATGGATTGGAGTTCCTATTCAAGAACAAGGTTTCCATAATTGGATTTGCTACTGAACTAGTAGTAAATGGTACTGTCATCTTCCTAAATACCTGCTGGGGATTTGACTACATCCCTACCTTCATTGATTGAGATTGGAAACATCGTAGGTTCAAGGATAGAGCTCTGGGCGTCTCTAGGATTAGTATAAAATAATCTGGACGGTTGCCTGTCCAATAGATTCATTTCACGATTGGTTAAAAACAACTGGAATAAGACAAATGTTCGTTCGTGACAACGTAGCCTTCGAGCTTGCGTAGAAGGCCAGTATGTAAAACGCGTTCGAGATACTTTGACCCACTGCTACCGCTTCACCATTCTTATCTAAAGCTTTTTAGATAGCACATTGGCAGAAGACCTGGAGAATCAGAAGCCATGTTGTTTCTCCAAAGAATATATAAGATAACGACTGACATAGCATTTAAATTGTTGAAGATCAAAAAACTGGGAAAAAGTAGCCGGAAGTGAGTTCCACAAGCGCGAAGCGCTAGGAAAGGAAATTTTAGCATAGAACCTACGATTAGATATAGTTATTTTAAGTGTAAAAGAATGAAACCCTGACGCCGATCTAGTAGTGTGCTTAAATTTATAAAATCTAGGCTCCATACAGGAAATTTTTATAATAAATGCTAGCATTAAAATATGCATTGAAAAGGAATCAAGAAGCTACAGCGGTGGGAAAAGGTCTGGTGACGGGGTGCAAGGTTACGACTGATAACATTGCAGATTCTCCTTTGGATTTTATCAAGAATCTCGAAATATGTAGCAGGAGAACCAAACCAAATGTGGCAGCAATATTCAAGGCAAAGACGAATGATTTAATTATGAATTAACAAGATAGTTTCTGGCGAAAAAACGTCTAGCAAAACATAGGTAACTGCAGACATAGCAATTGATTCATTATACGTATGCCCGAATGCACCCTCTTGCCGCATTTCTCTTTGTAGAAATACTTGTCATGTGATCTGATGTGCTTTAACTACTCGGCTCTGAAGTGCTTCATAATCAAGCAACGTTGTATTTGCATTTAAAACACATTTTACACGTTCATATTTCTTCGAAAGTACTAACTACTCCCTTTCCGTTAAAAATAAACTCAGCGTCTTCTTAAATATAGATGTGTGTTAATAATATCATGTGAAGTAATAAAAACGAACACCCACTTTGTTAGTTCGATAGAATCACAGCCTGGTAAACATTAATCCGTTCTGAAACTTCACTGAATAAAATTCATTACATTTAAAAGCAAACATTGCTTTGAAGGTTTGATGTCGAAAATTAATGGCTGTACTTATGCTCATTTTCATATTTCTGTATGTGTTTTGTGTGTGTAATTTTGGAAATGAAATAGGTCATTAAATATGAAAATATATTTGCCATACTTTTTCTGCTTGTCTGATATTTTCGTGACTGAGAAGAAATTAAAACAAAGAACCTGATTTCACATCCCGCTGATTATGGTAGGAAAGTGGATAAACGTAAACATACAGAATATTTAGGAAAAACAGAAAAAACATCTTAAGAACTAAGTGAAAAGAAAGCTAAAGATGAATGACTGAAGACACTGATATGCCAAAATATAGACAATAAAATACGATGCGGAAATAAAAGGAAGATTTAAAAATTAGGAAACGTTTGAAGAAGAGAGTAAAGAGAAGTCGATGAACAAAAATTTATCAATAAATAAATCAAACAAAGAATGAAATTCTATTTGAGAAAAAGTGAAATAAATTCAAATCTGAAAACATTTTAAACAATACATTGAATAAGTAGAAAATGAAGATTGAAAATTCAAATCAGCAATTGAGATCCGCTAAATAATTTAAAGAATTCATAACGAAAAAAAAACGTTTAAATTCATTCCAACAAGTAAATAAAAGGATTGAAGCTAGGAAAAATTAAATCCGTAAAAAGTGAGATACCGGACTGAAAGGAAAAAAAACATTAGTCTGAAGCTGTGTGAGGTTTGGGAATGTATATAAGTGAGTAGAAAATTAAAGGCCAGAATATAACGCAGACGAAGAAAAAGTGAAAGACTATTATTAAATAAAAGGAAATTGTAAATTAAAGAGAGTATTTGGATATATTTTTAGAAGAGACAATCGAAAATGAAAAGAATTCTGCAAGAAAATTTGTGTAGATGTTAGAAAAAGATGAGAGAATGTTGCTAATAAGATATAGAAGAAAAGTAAATTCGAATAATATATACATGGGCGCGTGTATATTGATGTATACAGAAAGATCAATGTGTACATATATAACATTTATCTCACGCTCTCTCTCTCTCTTTCTTACACACACACACACACACACACACACATATATATATATATATATATATATATATATATATATATATATATATATACAGAGAGAGAGAGAGAGACAAAAGAGAGGCAGACAGACACATGGAGTAATGCATAGTGGATTGAGGAATCTAATAGCTGAGTTCGAATTCCAGTCGAATCAATTATATTCAATTACCCAGATATGGGTAAATAGCAGTACAGACTGGGTTCTATAACCTTGGATGGCAACTGATCTAGGAGAAGGACAACACTGAATTCAAATCCTGCGAAGGGTCGTTTAGGGGCCTTGTGTCCCGTAGTGCACTAGGTCTCTGTATTTGGCTTTTCAAAAAGTGTGGTTGTTTCTGACTAAAGCCTTCACAACTGTAACCAAATCCTATGTGCTGGTGTCTGGTCCTAGGAATTGAGTCGCTTGACCCTCATACGTAGATAAACGACCGGAGAGTTCAGCATATTTAATAAATTGTCAGATATGCGTGTATGTGTATGTGTGTGTCTGTAAACATAAAGCGGTGAATCTAAATTAAAATCTTTAGAGAAAATGTAAAAATGAAAATATGTTTTAACGAACGATATAGACTGATTTGGTGGTTTAGAAATTGAATATTTTTTCCGGAAAGCAAGTTAATACTGGAATATTAGAATGAAAAACTTACAAACGTAATCAAATCTCTGATAAATATAGAAAAATAAGAAATATTTAAAAATATCCAAATACAACAGAAGAGATTTTGTGAAAGTATTAGCAATATATAATAACACTGAATAGAATAATCCAGAAAAGAAACAGTAATCCCAAAAGACTGTAATATCACGATAAGATTACTAAAAGACAAAATCACAAAAAATCAAGATTATGCGAAATAAGTGTCCAGACATTTGACCTGGCTAATACCCAGTAACTACATTTCTCATAGTCGACTTATTTTAAATTGCATCGCAGACTCGTTGAATGCTGGCAAGCCACAACCGCTATAAAAATATCTGAAGTCGATCATTCCTTTGTCAGTTACAGTTGATGCCAAAATCTGACATTCATACAACGATAAATCAATGATGTGTGTTCGACGCCTGTTAACTTAGAATTCATTCGGTTTTGTGACGCTGTAATTGAGTCGAATATTATGTTGTCATTTTGGTAAAGAACAATAATTGAATTGCATGTAAATGCAAATGGTAAACATTGCAAACTTAAAAATATTAGAAAAGGAAAAAAAATCTCATTTTTATCTAAAGAGTTTAAAGCAAATATTAAAGAAAGGCTGTCTTATGGGAAGGGGAATATACTCTTAATAGTATCGATTAGCCCTAAAAAATATTAATAAATAATACGTTTATGCAGCGCTAAATGTAAACATAGGCCACGTGGGATGGAACAAAGTCCTGGATCAAGCTGCTTCCAGGACATACGAACCCTATCCAAAAATTAACCACTAGAGTGTCTTGATGTAAGCACTGGCCTTGAGGCTATGAGCGGACAATAAAGGCGATATCGCACAGAATTGTATACTCACAACCAATATGAATGTCGAAGAGGAGATTACATCACGTGTGCGGCCATTGGTCACTGATATCCGCTTGCCCTGGTTTTGTTCTAAATGCATATATATATATATATATATATATATATATATATACAAACAACTAATCAAATATATTTGACAACGTTCAAACATTATTATTTCTCATAATAAAAGTGTTATGTTCAAAGAAACAAGCTAAGCGCCATAATTTTTTTTTATTATACCAAATATATGTATTGGGCTATATAAAATTCAAATTAAACCAAAAGTACACAAGAAAATTCCTAAATATTTGATTCAAAGAAATGACCCCCTTTGTCCGCTATCACTGCTACACAGATTCTCAACATTCTTTCCACGAAAGAATGGAGGCGGACTGAATATTTTTCTGCCAAGCCTTCCTGCACGAGGTGAGCCGAAACGTGACCAACGATATAGAAGTCCTGCTTGATAGTGACGTTACGTCACAAATGTAGTCCATGCAGTGAAACAGACAGTAATCATAATGTAACAAAAAATTGTAAGAAAAAAATTGGTTTTAGAAAACTTTTTAAAAATACATTTATAAAAGAAAGAAGCAGAATTGGATTTTATACAGAAATTTATTTCATATTAATTTTTAAAAAATAACCGATAAGAAAAAAAATGTTGTTGCTGAATGTTTTGTTAAAGTAAAGAAATTAAACATCATGTTACATTTCAGTAAATTTTAAAGATTGAAATTCGTTCATTATTTTATTTGTTTCAAATCTGAAAACATTTTTAAAATCATAATCAGTATTGTTTTAATTTGCATGTTTTTATCTTAATTTTAGTAATTATTTTGTAAAGTTACAATATCGTAAGTATTTAATGATTATTGTTCTTACACTACAGCAACAACTCAATTATGAAACAAACAGACGAGCAAATTACAAGTAAATGATAAATAAGAAACAAATAAACTAAATACAAGAAAGTAAATAAATTTGATACAAAAAAGATTTAAAATTCAAATAATACTTATAGAAAAGTAGGTTACAGACAGACAATTTTAAGGATGAAATTCGTTCAGGATTTTAATTGTTTCACATTTGAAAACTTTTTATAAATCATGATCAGCATTGTTTTAATTTGCATGTTTTTATTTCAGTTTTAATCACTATTCTGTAAAGTTACAGTTTTTGTAATCATTAAGAAGAGATTATTACTCAAATACAGTAACAACTGAATTATGAATGATGGAACAAACAATAATTAAATAAACAAATTATAATTAAATTATGAATAAATAATCTAATTATGAAGAATAAATAAAACAATGAAGCTTAAGCATAAATAAGAAACAAATAATTACAAACAAGCAAATAAATTCGATACAAACAATAAATAGATTTAAAAATCAAATAATACTTTCAGAAAAATAGGTTACTGATACAAAATTTAGCTGAATGTTTGAAGTTTTCTTTTTTTGCTCAACTTGTTACTTGTAATATTATTATTTTCCCTAGAACAAAAATTAATTAAAAGAGCATTTGTAGAGCTCCAGACAAACTTTCTTTGTATTTTTTCTATATTGTGACCCTCATCACAAGTGTCAACATCAAAAAGAAGCTCATAATCTGCCAAAACATTCAATGTTATATGCATGGCTATTTTTCTTGAATTTACAGAATGAAGAAAAGAATGATTTTTTATAAGTTTATCAATGACTACATAATTATAGGGAACAAAATTTATAGTTTTATCATTGGGATATAAGAGAGAACCTCTATTAATCCCCTGAAAATAGCTGCTTATTTCGGGTATTTCTTCCACATTATCTCTTACACTTCCAGATATTAAATCTTTGCAACTATTGCATTTAATTTTCTTGAAAACTGCATTACAGCAATAACCTGCTAAGTATAGCATTACAGGTAGAACTTCTCTACAATTATTAACATCATCCTCTTTAACATCAATTCTATATTTATATATATCTAACTTTTCCTCCTCTGTCACTTCATCCCAGTTTGGTTCTTGCAAACTCTTTAAATCAATTCTAATGCATTGCTGATTAAATGGTAAGCTCAATTTTAAAGCTGATTGCATTCTAATTTTTTTCACACCCAAATATTTGACGTATCGAGATATTATAGTGATCCCCACTAAGTTGTCGGTATTGACCAAACCTTGCTTCAAGGTGATCAGTTTGAAATTTGCCTGGTAATATGTACAGCATTTTCAGTTCTTCTATGCAATATTTGGTCAGTTCTAGAAATGCATAGGTTGTATGATGCAAAGCAGTGAATGTTTCCTTTGTTAATTTGCCATTTCTTCAGAAATGCTATTCCAAGATTCTAACCAGTAACAGAATACAGAGAGAAATCTAAAATTTCCTTCATTCATTCTAAGTGGATTGCAGTATTTATTTCTAAGCCGACAACCTTTATATGGCGTTTTAACATTCATTATTGTCCACCAAATATAAAATATGTTTATATATTCTGCAAAAAGGTAGCAAAATCAACACAAGACATAAATTCAAACTTGGTGTAGAAACACTAAAACAAATCGTCAACAACAAAATAAACACAAATTACAAAAAGAAAGAAATACACAAAAGAAAAGTATAAGTTTTGCTGAGAAAAAAGATGCCAAAAAACATAAAACGAACTCGAAATTCTATTAAATCAAAAAGGAAATATCAAAACAATTAACTGAAAATCAAAAGTTTAAATTTCTAAGACTAACAAAGAAAACGAAAAATAAAATGATTAACTTGACCTCAATTCACCGTTATTCAAACACCCTCGACAGGCAAAACATAGCTGGACTAGAAACCAAAAAAAAAAAAAAAAAGAAAAAGCAAAAAGATTATAAAACAACGGAATAACACAATCACGTGGCAATCCCATACAACTTGCATTAAAGAGCGAATCAAAAACTTTTAATATTTATTATTGCAAAAATTTCAATAATTTTTATACACAAAAGGAACCTACAGAAACATCCCGTGATTTGAAGTATTCCTATGTATAAATGTTCAAAGAAAAAATAATAATGAATCCCCAATTACAAAGTAAAATATTACAAAATATGGAACAGAAAAAAACACATCACACCACCAAAAATAAATGGCGGCTGTATTCTGTTTTTTTAACAGCATCAAAAAGCTAACTCTCTAACAGAGTGGGAAGGATAAAATATATATGGGTGTGGGAAAATCAAAGACTGAATTAGTGGAGATGAAAAAGAAGGCCAAAATCAAACTGCGGAGGTTGGCAATCTCGACTTGGAACACAGCAAAAGAGGGAAGCCAGGAACAGGCCGGGAACGACGCACATACACAATAGTTAGGTACACAAAGAGAGTCTAACTTAACCAGGACTGGGTTTCATAGGAAACCGCTCGGGTGTGAAGAAGAGGACTTAAAAATGGAAATCAAGGATAACACCTTTCACACGAACCAAGCTCTATAATTTCATCCACCTTTCGTTGAAATCTGTCAGCACCAAACTATTTCTATCAGTTCTGATCTTCACCTTCAGCTAATGCTGAATGTATCCGACGAAAGCCTGTCGAAAATAGCGCTCGTATCACAAGATTCCCTCCATTCAGGTAGCCCAGATTACCCTTCTTGCTACAGCTAGCAGTGTTAGAAAAAACATTCTTTTCACCCCAGAATACGTGAGCGACACACTATTGCACGCGTATGAGAGATTAGTAAGCACAAATTTATCGGGAGCGGTATAAGCCGTCAAATCGTCGACATAGTCCCAGAAAAGGCGCACCCGAAGACAATTGTAGAAGGCGTGCGAAAGTGTTTCCCCTAAATTAAGGTCGCAGCGATCATAGTCGAGCAAATCCTCCCCGCCCTGCCTCATCTGAAGGCCATTTCATTGAGAAATGGCATGTTCGGTGTCGATCGCCAGGTAAGCGAAATTTCGTCCCTATGAGATACTGACCTATTTGGCCGCTGGCGGCCAAGACCAGAAAGTATGCAACACGGCCTGTGACAGGCCGAGCAGCCTACAGAGAGGATCCATTGCGGTCCGGCACAAAGCCTTTAGGTCATTGAATCGGTTATACCCACAAGGCTGCTCGAAATCCGTTTAGCAAAATCGACATTTTTTTAGAAATTAGGAAGGTGCTTAGCCCAAGAAATGTAGGAGTGGTAGTAAAACCCGGGAAAGCCTCTCTAACATTCCGCACCAAAATCGAATCCCCTGTCAAAACGCAGCGTAGGAAAACCACACTCGATTCTTGTCGATGACTCACCTATTTTGGCAATCCAAGTCACCCAAGACACGGAGGCTGGACACAGTCTTCTTCGAGGAACTTCTGCTTGGGCTCACCTCACCCTACCTTTCAATGACAACCACCTTCGGAGCAAAGTCTGGACCGATCCTCGACGTTCGCATGTACTTCTGACTATTTTTTTCTCCAGTTGGAGGTTTGGTCCAAATTACACTCCAAGAATACGGAATGGACCGTCCGTCCAACTAAAGGCCCCCGGAAGATCAACCCCCTTCCAGGCACATAACCTCAAACCGGAAGAGTTGTTATGGTTAATCGTGGCTCCCGTGACCTTTCCTCTCTAATTTTGATTTTAAGCTGGTGCTTAAAAAACAAAATGAGTTGAGAAGAAAACTTTCCACCTCCATAAAATTCCTTTTGTCGCGTCGTCCAAATAACGACTAACATAATTCTAAGTAAACGTAAGAACAAATAGTGTTCATTGCTCTTCAACTGCGGCACAACATTGCTACAAACCTAACTGGCCTCAAAGAATAAAGAACTTTCCGCCCCGGATGTGAACCATGTAAGCTTCAATCAGTTCGCACAGGGGCCGTACGACGCTACCGCGGAGAAAATTTCTGCCCCAAGGATTCAACCGCCTGACCAAAACGAACGCACTTTGGTGTAAATTCCAATGCCGCTACACAGATCCTTTTGCCGACTTGTCTTCTGCAACACCATCCAGAGGAATGATGCTTCATCGTTATTGAGATAGCACCATGCAGACGCTCAAAGCAACAGAGAGCTAAACTCCTCTTTCTTCAAAACGAGATCATCACTTAGATAATCTCAAACCCCCTAACACACGATATATATATATATATATATATATATATATATATATATATATATATATCCACACTAACACACGGTATAATGTTTGAGAAGACAACAGAGAGGCCTTCCTTAAGCCGTGTAAATTCTTTCAGAGCGAGTCAACACTCGCGACAGTAGAAACATTCGGCCTGAGGAGTACGGCGTGTCTCTTCCTCTACTTGATGCACTCAAAACCGGGAATACATTCTTAGTGTCGTTAACCTTATCTTGTTGACACTTACGATCCAGGAACTTGAGCCGCAACGTCTTTTGACGAATCTCAACATCGGACATCCCCAGAACGCCCTTCATTGTTTTACACGAAAGCGCTGACGTCATCGACATAGGCGGAATTCCTGGCCGAGTTGTTCGAATAAGGGAGATTAATTCCATGTAGGATCGGATTCGCCTTTAACTTTCGCAAGAAGTTCTCCAACGCAAGAATGTACAGCATCGGCTAAAACGGGCAACTTTGACCAATGGATTTAGACAAAATGAAAGGTTTCGACCTTACTCCATTCACCTCAACCATCACACCAGGAGACCGATACAAGAGACGGATCCAGGATCGAAATTGTTGCCAGAGGTCTTCCGACTCGTAGTCAGCCCCGTGAAATCGATTGTCCATACTATCAAATGCCTTGGACTGTTCTAAATTGATCAGCGTGGATTCACTGTCGACTTTTCTACGATCAAGCGTACCAGATAAAGATTGTTCTGAATAGTCCAACTCTTCACAGCACAAGTGTGCACAGAGTCAACCAGATTAGGCAGGACAGCCTGCAAACGGTTGGTTAAGACGTTGGCCAAAATCTTATTTAAAGTTGTGAAGCAACTTGATCACACCTCTGGGGAAGCTTTCAAGAATACTCCCGTTTTTCATCCATTGGTTAAAAAGCAGTCAAAGCAGATGGACAAAACACGTGCGACTGTCTCAAGTACACCTCAGAGGGAATTCTATTGATACCCTGACTCTTGTCTCGACCGACATGCTTCAACGCATTCCAGATTTCCTCCTCTGTCATCGGACCCTCGCATCCGGGTACTTCCGTCACCTCGAGGCGGGGAAATCCAGCCAAATAGATGTCGAATTGAGTGGGGCTCAGATTTTATAACACTTTCTCCTCTAGAATCTTGTGTCGTTTGCTTTACTAAATTATTTCGGATGAGTCGCTTACTATAATCAGCACAAACGTCCTAATAGTTGCATTAAGGTGATCCCACCACTTAATCAGAGCATTAGATTTAGTAAAAGCTGTTCCTGGAAATCCTTCTCACCGAGCAACGATGTGTTTTATTTCCAGTATCCAGCCGTTATAATCTTAGGCTTATCCAATTTTATACTAACCCGGAAAAGCCTGTCTGAATAAACTATAGTATGATGACTTCAACAGCTTAAGGGCCCTAAGTTATTCTCGGTCAATGTAGATTGTACGCAACGCCGAAACCGAGCTGCTCCTATTAGTCCAATCCAAACTAGCTCCCGGGGAAATTCATTCCTCAAATTATCGACAAGATCTAACTTATGAATCAAGTTCCAAAATGTCTTTACGGCCGTTAATACCTCCGTTCGATATATATCGGGATCGAGGTTGGCATTTTAGTCACCCGCTGAAAATTTCCCGATGAGATATCGTCAGAAACGGAACGACCTTCCAGTAAAGTGCAGCCCACTACCTGGCGTCATTGGGCGCATAAATCCCAATGATGGCAACCTCCACGACGCAAAGCAAGCCATTTAGATCCGCGAAGGCATGCAGCATTCAAATAACAATCCACCAGCTAAGACCCCGCCGAGCGGCCATCATAATCCGGAAAATTTCGAGGGTCCTTTCTGTCTTTGTCTCCCAAATTTTGCATAGCCAGCAGGTGGTAAAGCGCATGTATGCAGTTAACAAATTGGCTCAGTGTCATACGGCAGATATATTCTTCTGTGTTGTAGGGTAGTTTTGCCCTTCGCCTTTTTTCTTTCGATTCTGCAGATGGGCTTCTATGCCTCTTTGGGGAATTTTAGGATATTGGAGGATGAGATTGGGCAGGAATAGGAGAATGTGATGCATAGGGAATGAGCGCCTTTTTAAGAGGGGTCATATGCACAGGTGATAGGGTCAGTAATCTAATCACAGAGGAAGAGGATTACTTGTGTGATAGGGAATTTGGGGCAGAGCCTGAGGGGCGTGTTACTACCACTGGGGTCTATTTTCAGCAGATGTGGGCAGCTTTTTAAGTATGTTTTATTTTGTAGGGCTAAGTCTCAATGACCTATTCATTGGCGGCGGGGCTAACATTTTTGTTACCCCGACATGAGCTGGTTGTTTTTGTTTTCCCAAGTAATTCAGTATTTTCAACGCTCTGCCTTTCGTGCATCGAAAAAAATTTTCCGTTAGTTTGTTCAGCGCAAAAACTGACATTATTTTTTTTTGCAATGCGCTTTTGTGCATCGAGGTCTGCCAAAAGATGGGCGTACTGTTTGCCTCTCTCGATAAACTCGCCACGTTGAGCATGCAATTCGTGAGGGGAATCCAGGCAGAGGGTGATTTTCCTGCCGCTACATCGCTAACATCGGCCGCCAGGCTAGTGCATGCGTCTTTGTCTTTTTCATTTTCTTTCGTTTTTTTTTTGTTTTATTATAGGGCTAAATCTATTAGATTTTCCCTTATAGGGCCCAATTTTAGATAATTTTTCAATTTTCGGTTTGGGGGAGGGGAATAGCTTCATTAGTATTATCTGATGTATCTGCCTTAGTGGCAGATCCAAATGAGTTTTTGACGGTCCGATTCTGGCTGGCCATCGTGTGAACTTTTTTTTTCTTTTTAAAGACCAGAAATATTATTTTTGACAGGCCAACGTTCAAACAAGGAAAAAGAACCAGTCTTTATTTATCTTTGAGCAGATTGACCAGCATTCTCTTCTATACATGAGGAAATATATTAAGCAACAATACAATATATATTTTTTTTCATTTTTTTAAGTTGATTACCTTTCCCAGAGTCAATTATATATGGACCAAAAATTTTCTGTCGGTTTAAAATATTGAAAGGTGGGGCCATTCCATAAATTTCAAGACCTTTCATTACAAGATAGTCAATAGCCACCTTTTCCAAATATGATGCATGATTGCCTGTTAATATAAACTTTTCAGAATTCACAAGGGTTAGTGACGTGTACAGCTCAAAAGACTTTTTCATAAATTTGTAATAATTTTTTGTATGTATCATGAAATCTGAAGAGAATTATGATTTCCTGGATTATGTACTGACAAGAAAACTGCACATCAATCTCTCGGCCATCTAATTCCTGTTCGTTATTTTTTTAAAAAATCATTTCGCCCACAATTTCTAATGTAGCTTTGCAATTTTCAATGACAACTGAGAAAAGAATTTACCATAATGCTCTATCAGATTTAAAGGGCTATAATGATTAGTAGGAGTTTAGTTAAACCCAGATATTTAGCAAATGTTTATGTATACTATACTTATTGTTCCCATTCACAAAAACAGTTTGTACAAATATTTACTTGATGTTCAATCAATTGTTTCTTGCTGACGTTTTCCATTATATCAGGCAGGCCAAAAGAGGCTATGACACAACGATAATAAACAGAATAAGTATAGTAGATAAAGCAGACTTGCATGAAGAATCACAGAATTAAGAGGAAAATATAGCAGGAAGCATAAATCCAAACACGTGTCATTGATATTAGAGAAAGAAGAAACATTTTAGTGATGGAACATATGCATCAAACTATTCTACGAAGAAAGAGGAGTTTCCAGAGAAATGACAAATAACCTTGGTAGTATTTTTTTTTTTGTTCTAGAGGGAAGATAGGGGGAAATTACATGGAAAAGGAAATAAATGAAAAGAAAAAATGTGTGGTTGTGGGAAATGAAACAAGAAAAGTTTCTGATCATAATTCCTATGACCAACGAATGAGCTCCAATATTTCTTTTTTAGTGAAGCATCATTTCATAGGAAAAAAAAACTTTCCTGACGACAAGTATAAATTATTTATTTGGTATGTCAAACTGTTCGTTGACAATTTGTGTCTTTCCGCGAATTGGACTTAAGATAGAAAAAGACGAGCATGCTGTTTGTTCCCTTTTGTAACACCTTGGCTGAGAAGGAAGTGACGTAGGTCGTTACTGATTGGTTGCTTGTGATTTCAAGGTCAGCAGCGGCGGTTATTTAATATGGCCATTTGTTGTGTGCTTGGCGGAATTTTGCTTCAGTATCGGCTGCCGGAATAAGTATTGTTTCAGTAGAGTCTCTTGAGAGAACAAGTATTTTGTTGGAAGACCCCAAGTCATGACATCAGTGACGAGGCGATCCTGCGCACTCGTTTGAGTGTTTTAATACGAAGTTTCATTAAGACTTACGCAGTGACGTCTGGAAATAGACCAGATGACGACCGCGGAAAAGTCTTGGTGACTGCTGCAAAGACCGCACACAGGAATATGTTGGACTGGTATTTTAACATCTATATTCAGTGAGGAAAAAGGAAGAAAAGAAAAAGGAAAATATAGAGTGATGACCAAAATCGATATCGGAAGGGAGGATTTTTTTTAATTTTTCAGCGATGGCGTCTTGGTGTTTCTAGTATTTTTTTTTTTTTTGTTCGATCGGAGAGAGAGGGGGAATATAAAGGGAAAAAGAAAAAAATTCGAAATAAAAAATGGCGGCGGTGGTAAAAGTTTCTGATTATAATTCCTACGATCAAAGAATGGGTTCTAATATTTTTCCCATCAAATAAATTATCACCGAAATTGATTTTTAAAGCCTCTGCTTTAATTTTATATATATATATATATATATATATAATAAATGTTTGCTTTTTAACATTTTGTATTTTTCTGCATATACAGACACACACACATACATGCATATATATATATATATATATATATATACACAAATGTTTGGAGGTACAAAATTTATATATAGTTTTAAAAACAAGGAATGCATTGATTTTAATTTTAAAAGTCTCTAGGCCCCTTTCAGCCAACATCTGATCAGGAGACAATCGTTGGATTAGCGAAAAGAATATTAACGATAATGAAGAGCAAAAGAGGGGAAACACACTAAAATAACAAACAAGTATATATACTTGTAACGAGGGGGGAAATAATCGTGTAAATAAATTAGCGAGGACAGTTAAAATAAAATATCCCCAACAGATTAAGAGACTTTACAAATTATTTCTGCCGGCAGAGAGAAGGTTTCCTTAATCTTATGCAGACCGATTCCAAAATCTTCAAATGATTGTTAGAATCGGCTGTATGAATAATTTTAAACCACTCTTTTTTTTAAACAACTGGGCGCAGGCTATATTCTCAACTAAATGTTGAGCAATAGCCGATTCCATATTCATGGGGGGAAGATAGCATATTCTATCTATCTTACCAAGTCGTATTTTGGAAGGTACGTGCTGATTGATTCTAGTTTCCAAATGCAAGATTGTACGCCCCACATAACCAGCAGCACACTGGCAATTAAATTCATATACTAAATTACTCAATTTGATGTAGGGCAATACATCCTTGCGAAAAGACGAAAACGCAGACCTAGTTCGAAAAATGCTACGTAAAAGCAACTGATGGGAAACAACCGGAAACAGACTTGCTAACCTGCTTAATTAAGCCCTGACCCCTATCCTCAATCCAGGGAATCTTCAAATAAACCGGACATTTAGAAGGCCCCTGGATTTTAGGGGAATGAAATTCCTTAGTCTTCTTACTAATAATATAGTCAATAAGGGCCTCCGGATAGCCGTTACTAAGGAAAATCTCCCTGATGTTCTCAAATTCACGGTCCAATCTAATAGCAGAACAAATTTTAAGCGCTCTATACACCAAGGTTTTAACAAGATTGATTTTCCTTGATGCAGGAGCAAATGAACGCCAATTCAAATAAAGACCGGTAAAGGTGGGTTTACGATAGATGCTAGTAATAAAACCACCTCTACTGCGTTCAACAAAAACGTCTAAAAAGGGCAGACAGTTGTCCTTCTCCCTTCCATAGTGAAAGACAAACCATTGTGTAAGGAGTTGAGCTCATTAAAAGAACTCAAGAGCCCTCACTTTCGTTAGAGAAATTTGCAAAAGTGTCATCGACATATCTAACGTAAACAAACGGTTTAGACACTTTGCCGAAAAGTAACATCTCATGGTAGCCCACAAAAATATCAACCAATGCAGGGCCAAGGGGACTGCTCATCTGGACCCCATCCACTTGACTATACATAATATTGTCAAAACTAAACTCCACTGAACTGGTACATAGTATCATAAGTTCTATAAATATATCCTAAGGAAAAGGAGGTGGAGCAATGTTACCTTCGTATAAAAAGTCTGCACAGATATCAATAGTTTCCCTCAATGGCACGTTTGTAAACAAACTGGACACATCAAAAGAACACATAAAATCAGTATCAGGGCAATACTGTATGGCCTGTAGGCGTTCAACAAACGTGAACGAATCAGGTATACAATGTTTAGCAAAAAATGTTTGGACCGGTTGTATGACCGGGGGATATTTTATTTTAACGGTCCCTCGCTAATTTATTTACACGATTATTTCCCCTCCCCTCGTTACAAGTATATATACTTGTTTGTTATTTTAGTGTGTTTTCCCCTCTTTTTGCTCTTCATTATCGTTAATATTCTTTTCGCTAATCCAACGATTGTCTCCTGATCAGATGTTGGCTGAAAGGGCCCTAGAGACTTTTAAAATTAAAATCAATGCATCAATGCATTCCTTGTTTTAAAACTATATATATATATATATATATATATATATATATATATATATATATATATATATATATATATATATATACAAAATGATGGCACCCGTGTGTTCGGTGCCCGTATTGACAAGCCGGCGACTAAATCATTGTTCTCAGAAGAGACGAATGTTTTTATCTTCTAGCAATTAGTGTATTCACATGAACGTTTCTCTCAATATATCTGAGTTGATCTTCTCGAAGAGTTCATATGTCAAAACGTTGCACATACTGGGAAATGTATAAAATTCTGAATAATTTAAATTGACGTCAATTTAAAAAAATATCATGAGGATGTATTGAAGCCTAGTACTCCACAGACACTTTTTATTATCATGAATGATCATGGTTATTGTTGAGAGAGTGGAGTGAATTCACTTTAAAATCATTACGTTTTATATTCAAATTCAATATAGTTTGTAACCTAGAGCAAAAACTAGAGAGACCAGCATTGTCTGCTATTTGTTTTTTCTCAAATGAATGTGAACTCTTCTTTCTTTTTATGCGCCACATCCTTTCTGGGCGTAGGCGATCATGGCCTTCCACCTCCCTCTATCCCTTGCAGCTCTCAAAAAGTTGCTTTTCTCTGCTACCTCCCTAGTTCTGAGCGACTTGCTTAAGCCCGCTAGTTATGTCATGCTTTGTTTACCCTTACCTCTCTTCCCCACTATTCGCCCCGTGAGTATCAGATTCTCCAAGCCCACCTACCTTATTATGTGTCCCAGAAACTTCAGCTGCATCTTTCTGATGTTAACTAAAAGCCTTCTCTTTGTTTACCACCTCTCTATTAACTCATCGTTTCTCACAAGCTCTGTCCATGATATACTTAGCATTTTTTCTGTAGAACCACAGTTCTGTCGCCTCGAGTCTCTTCTTCATCTTGGAGGAAACCGTCCAATATTCGCTGGTGCAAAGAAGGAAAGATGTCACGTAACAGCTCATTATTCTTTTCTTTGTTACAAAAGAAATCCTCCTATCTCGCAATACTCTGCCGAGATTTTGGAATTCGTCCTTGGCCATCTCAATACGTCTACGGATCTCCGTGTCGCACTTACCGTCCTCTTCCCAGATATTTAAAATCTCGCGTCTGCTTGATTTTAGTGTTTCCGACCTGCAAATCTATTTCGGGCTCATCCTTTTACTGATGACCATGCATTCTGTCTTCTTGTTTATATTTAGTCCATTCTTCTCACTCTCCCTTGCTACCTACTGTAGGAGATTTTGTAATTTCTTTTACATGTATGCTATCAGTAATGTGTCATCTGCGCATCCTGTGTTGTTAAGATTGTAGCCTTCAGTGCTAAATCCCGGTAGGGTTTTCAATTCTCTCAGAATTGTCTCGATGTATAGGACGTTTGAGAAGACGCATTCTTGCCTTATAACCCTTTCTATTTTCGTATATTCACTGAACTCTTTTCCTATGCGTATACATGCTGTTTGCTGACAGTATTGGATTTTGATTATTCTGATATCCCTCCCGAATATATCAAGTTTGCTTAGCAGTTCTATCAGATCCTTGTGGCGTACATTGTCTATGAAACATAGGTACACGTCTTTCTGCATCTGTATCGCTCTTTCTGATAACATTCTGTGTATGAATATCGCGTTCCTTGTTCCCGTGTCTTTAACGAACCTGCACTGTTCTCGTCCTAAATCTGGCCTGATTCTGATGCGCTCTGTCATGCCCATTCCCATTTCCCAACCGAATTCCATTACAGTAATTCATTCTACCAATATATAATGAAATAAATACTGGTTGTTATATTAATTTCTCTCTCGAAGAATATGTGTAGCTAAAGTGAAGAAGTTGATTATAAATTGACTGACTCCTATGTAATACACGTAAAGTCAGATTCAGTATTAACATTTAAATAAACGTAGTCCAGTTCAGGAGTTTAGAGACAAGAATTTTGATACGTAACATCTCATATAACCTATAAAATTAGCTTTTGAATCGAACTGTGCAAAAATGTCTATGTCTAAAGCTTTTTTTTTTTATTTCAATGCCATTCATTCTACTCGTAATGTTTTGCAAAATTCGATAAGATAAACAGGGAGCGATGTGTACTTTATCGCCAAGCAGCAGAAACCAGTCCTAGGTGTCAGACAATTTATGCGATTCCATCACCCTTTACATCAGGATAGGCTGCAGCCCCCTTGCTTATTATATTTTGGGCGTAGTTGAGCGAGAGACCAACACAATTCCTTGTTACACAAAAGACGAACCGAACTCAAGGATTGTGGCAGTTTACCCCAATTTATACAAGGAGACCATCCAGAAGAGATGCAGGAGATTCTGAGGTTGTTTGAAGGCCATGTTTGAAGCCAATGGCTATTTTATTGAATATATTTACTTTTTAGTATTTCAATATATTTGTGTAATTTTGGTAAGTCTATCGGTTAAAATGAGATATCAGTGTTATTTTCATTTTTGCGTAATTTAGATGACAATTTATCCATTGTATATTTCCCATGGACACAATACAATGTATATTTACACTTGAATTTTGATGAAAAAGATACAATCTATGGTGTCTAAGAAGAATTCCTTATGTTCAACATTTAGTAATAGTTAGAAAATTAAACGAGGAAGAATTATTCGGGCCATCAGTGAGAAGAATTCAACACTAGATTAAAAAATCCTTTCTTTAATAAAATATAACGTTTTCCATGATGAAGAAAATAGAAGAGAAAGGTAAAAAGTATGTATTTAATGGAATAACGGTAGGACATGTGACAATAAAACTCGAAATAATAGCATCTAAATATCGACGAAGTTTCAGGAAATACTTCCAAACAGTTAATTTCGAAAAAAATAAAATGATAATCGGAGATGACTAAGGGAACATTAATTTTAGGACAATTAACGTAGTGCAAGAAAAGACGAGACGATATGACAAACCGTGATCGACTAAGTCCTGAAGGAACATGACATATAAAATAAAGAGCCAGAAATTATCAACATCAAATTATCATATCTCTCTCTAGCTAACAACCGATAAAATTATTATTATTATTATTATTATCGATTTCTTTGATTTCTGTTGCATACTCATTTTCTTGCGGGAACCAATCAGAGACCTAAGTTCAGAAAAGGTATGAAATGTTCCAGTGATCATTTAAAAAATAGCCCCAAATCCTCTAAGATCCTACATATTTTAGTTAAAGATCTTCGTAATGAGTGAGCTGTACTTATGATTACAATATTTTGTATTTCTTTAAGTAGTTTTATGCCAGGAATCCCTTCAATGACTTTTCCAATCAATCCAAGGGTTCTAGTTACAACTGGAATTATTGTTGTAGACATGTACTACATTTCTGAGATTCCGTCGCCAAAATCCTTGCATTTTGATGGTATTTTTTACTATCTTCAAAGATACATCTTCCAGGATTACAATCTGCATGGCCTGAAGACAACACGAAAAACCTTTGGTTTCAGCTTTTAGTCATGTACAATGTAGCAACTAATGAGTATTGACTATGAAAAGGTTTGTCTTGCTATCGTTTCCGCTTTGCATTTTGGAGACATAATCAGAATGTTCCAATAGGACAATACCAGCCCCTTTATCAGGACGAGTAATAACCAAGTTATCATTTGCTTTTAAAGTCCTGACAACGGACCGGTGCTTTGACTCCACTTAGACACAGGAAGGGCTACAGGGGTTAAAGCATAAGTATGTGCCAAACTTTTATGAGTAGCCTTAAGATGAGAAAGTGAGTCAGAAGAGCGAGGCACAAGTCTACATAACTGCGAAGATAACACTTCAAATTCGGAATTTTTTTTCCTTATCAGAAACACTAAATGGAACGAAGTGGTCAAGGCCATGGGAAAGTATACAAGACTCTAGCTCAGAAAGCTCGTAAGTAGACAGGTTAACAATAACGGATTGGACATATTGTGGAACCAATTTCGGGAGTTATCATTTACCTGTATTTGTATCTATTCCTTGCAATATTACGGTTCTGTTACCTTCAACATTTCATTTAAATATATATGTATATATATATATATATATATATATATATATATATATATATATATATATATATATATATATGCATGTATATGTGAGTATGTGGATTCTTTGAATATGAAGATGAATTAGATATTGAATTTAAGATGTTTTTTGTAGTATAACATTTTCACCTCCCCCTTACAGATGTGTATGTATTTATACACACACATATATATATGTGTTTGTGTGTGTGTGTTTGTATTTTATATTCATTCATTTTATTTCAATCATTTTATTTCAATTATTTTATAGCCGTTAATTTAATATTTTCTCTTCTCTCTTTTATATTTGTATGTGCATGTATTTATATATGTATATGCATGTGTGTATGTATATATGTGTATATGTGTTAGGATTTTAGCATTTACTATGTTCTCCCAACAACCACACATGAAATTCTACCAACCACTCAAACTTCACATATGTCTTCAATATCATAAAACCCCAAACAAGAGATTTTCTGGGTCAAGCGTCTACACTTCCTTTTCTCTTGTTTTTTTTAAATATTCTGGATAAATTTAAATTTAAACCATTTGTAATTTCGGTCTGATAAAACGTGTGTTAATATCTTAACCATTGAAATAAAATATAATTTACAACCGTGTTTTTGATTATGCGTTAAGTTATTTTCTAGATGTGTGTGTATATAATAAAAATAATAATAATAATAATAATAATAATAATAAGAAGAAGAAGAAGAAGAAGAAGAAGAAGAAGAAAAAGAATATTAATTTCACCTCAAACAAGACTATATAGCCACGAAAACAAAAGCGATTAGTGAGTATGAAGGAAACAGAGAGGAATAAAAGAACAGGATTCAAGTAGACAGAAGATGACGATTGATATTAGATTTTTGGAGATTATACTTGAAAGGAAAGCAATAATCTAGAAGAGTTCCGCAAATGATAAATTTGAGAGAAGAAACTATTAGAATAGAACTTAAATATGTCTAGCAAGATCATTAGTAAGATGATGAGACCTAACTACCAATCGAGTACAGTGTGTATGACATCTACCGGTCAGAGCACTGGAACAGGCGTATAACACATTTTATATATGAGAGCTGGTAGACCTAATTATTAAAAATATATGCCGACTAATAAAAAGAGTGTCAAAAAAATAATGTTTGAAATAATACATATGCGTTTGCGGGTGTGTGTGTGCGCGTGTGTGTGTGCGCGTGCGTGCATATATATGTATTTTTTACATTATTTACATTATTCGGAATATTCACGTCAATATGGCAATGAAGGTGATGATAACAGTCCGAATAATGTAAATAATATAAGTAATCATAATACCTCATCTCAGATATATATATATATATATATATATATATCACAGGAGTTCTGACGGTACAGGGACCATGCAGTGTCGATTTTATGTACCTCTGTCTATAACTTCCATAATTTTATATCTACAAGGAAACGATCTTCATCAATGAATATACTATTAAATTTATATATATATATATATATATATATATATATATATACAAAGAGAGATAGATAGAAAGAGAGAGAAAATGAGTGAGACTAACTTAGATCTATAGCTTCTTTATATTACCATGTACCATGTTATATCTACATGATCGTGACCATATAGCCATATATAGAAAATTTGTAAGGTAATCTTTATCAATGCAACATCTGTTGTTCGCTTTTAAACTCGATCACTACTTTCTTTACTTTTTAATCTTTTGTTCCATTCATATTAGTGTTTGTAACATTTCTCTTTCTGAAATAATATGATTTCGATAAGACATACAAAAATAACACCAAGAATTCAAAGTGATTGAAAATGTTTATCCTTTATTTAGAACCGTTTTCTTGACTTGATATCCGATTTAAAATGAGTTATTCACATTGGAATAAGCTGATGGGGAAATAAAAATAGTATACATACTTAAAAAAGAATAAAACATAAATCCTTCTATGTTCACTGCGTTATTTGATTTATTTCATTTTTTAAGGAGTAATAATGCCAGGTGATGTTGTATCTTAATCTTTCATACTGACAGCTTCATTGTGTGCATTTATGTATTTTTCAAAATATTTCTTAGAAAACTTGAAAAGAATCGTTTTCTCTTTCAGACGATTTACACTCTTGATAGCAAGATACAGTTTTCAGATTAAGCATGTTTTCCTTCATGCACAAGTGCAAAATCAATACATGACAGAGAAAATATGTTTGCTTCATTGATACATATGTTTTTTTTTCATATATATATATATATATATATATATATATATATATATATATATATATATATATTCTGACGTAACTCATGAAATATACATATAAATACGTAATAGTCTTTTACAGTTCAAGTGTCATATTTAATTTTGCAAATGTCTCTAGATAAACATATCTCGAGATATTACGCAAATAAACATAATAAGAGCGAAAATCTCTGATAATGACAAATCAACAAATTTGAGAGTGATTTAACATTTTTGACAAAAAAAGGAAAGAGCGTATAAAAAATACTTATATGATTTTCTTAGATTTTAAAAGTTTGTTAAGTGGAGAACTTTTTATCACCCTTTATGTCTGTGAGATTTCACGGACATATAAGACCATTTTTTATATATATATATATATATATATATATATATATATATATATATATATATATATACGCACACAATAATAATAACATTGATATCGCATTTTAAACAGATTGACTTGACTTACCAAATTTAGACAAAATTATCTTCAAACACTAATTGAACGTATTCCATAGAATTGCAATTCGTTTCAACCACGCAGTCGTCTACAGGAACTCCTGCAAATCGTCTGGAAATTCTGCATATTTAAGTTGGTTGATGCTGTCATAATCCTTGCTTTCAGTACATCTTTGACAAGGAGTTTTGTTGGTCACACGCTCATCATCGCGGGAAACACATAATAATCAAACGGGTTGCAATCTGGGGAGTTATGTGCTCAGATATAAGGGGTAATGTGGATGCATATATTGTTTAACAGCCATGACAGTTTTCTCCTGCTTACGTGGCATGTTGTAGAATCCTGATGCCAGACATAGGTTCCTCCAGTTGACACCTTCTTGACGCAGTGCAGCACTATCTCCTTAAGGAAATTGTCGTAGGCCTCTGTATTGAGTTTGAGGCATTATGTAGGCAATAACTTCGACATCACAAGTGATTACTCCAAACACCATGATCTTCACAGGATATTGGGTTTTCATCACTCTCGCGACACAAGCCAACGACTGTTCTGTATATACACCATATTATCCCAGCAGAATTTTTTTTCTCGTCTAAGAAAAACCAAAGCATGTTCTGTTGAAAGAGATGCGTGAGTGAGTTCAAAAGCTTCTTAGCGCGAACTTTCCCTTTGTCCTTCATGGTTTTTGATAAAAATTGGCCCTTTCTCATCTTGTAGGAGAAATAATCAATATCTTCATGCATTGATAAGAAACTCACACTTTCTTTGTGGACCCGATTGCTTTGGAGGGAACTTTGTTAATCATGACCTTTATCTCATCGACAAATTCCGGAGTTCTTTTCTTATCAGAACGATTAGAGTGATATTTCCGAGCTGCCATACCTGCGTAATTACCATTAAACTAATCCATCCCTTTTCGAATCCTCCGTACTGTCCTTAGATACCCAAATATTATGGTATGTTCATATCGGAACTTCCGGTGCGGATTCCAAGCAGAACTGCATGCCTTTTCTAAATTTCTGGCGGAGTGAATTGCGTTATGGTGCTCTTTATCACACAGATAGTGACCAACAGATTTTAATATAAAGTGCAGTCGCCAAAATCCAAAACAAACAACGCAAATACGGAAAATTAATAATATAAAATTACGATAATTTACCCATCGCACTGTGTGTGTGTGTGTGTGTGTGTGTGTGTGTGTGTGTGTGTGTGTGTGTGTGTGTGTGTGTGTGTGTGTTCATATATTGAAAAAGAAATATTTCCCCTTGTGTCAAATACTGCTCCCACATCTTGTCGGGTGATTCTGTTAGGTAACTACAGGTTATTTGCAAAAATCCTCAAATTTACCGTTCCTGGTTTAACATCTCGGGTACAGTCAGTTTCCCAATTGAAACTACATGCCTTCCATTTGCCTCTTCA
>CAHIKZ030000347.1:2342500-2480000 GCA_903632075.3 Acanthosepion pharaonis
AAAATCAGTTAAGGAAAAGGCATATTTTATTTGTGCTTCTAATGTGTGATACTAGCCTAGCCTTGCTGCGTGTAAAAAAAAACATACTGACAGATGAAATTTGCCCATTGCTGCCAGGATGTTGATGGCGTCTCTGATTCAGATCTTGACGAAGGTGATCAGAATGTTTCGGTCTACTCTCTTCAAACCATTTAACTTATTGAAACGTGTCTTACGCCACTTCTTTCGGTTTTATGTTTGGGCTACCCAGGTTTTCCGATCAAAACTGAGACGTTTCAAATTGTCTTTCAATTTGTCTTTGTATCGTAAGTGTGTAGTTTGGTTGTTATACAGCACCATTTTTCAAAGCCTATTCTCATTCATTCTCCCAACAGGACCAGCCCACCTATGCTGTATCTTAGCCGGAATTGTTTCCATGCTTGTCGTGTTGTTACATGTCGTCAGAATTGCACTATTCTTGACCCTGTCATCCCATTTTATATTACATACGTCACGAAGAGAGCGCATGTGTAAGCCGTCAAGTTGATATATGTGCTTGCGGTACAGGGTCCAAGTTTCAACACCATAAAGAAGGGTTGAGAGAACGACTGGTTTGTATATGTCGATTTTTACTCTGAGTCACGTCTTTTCTATTCCATAACGTATGTTTAAGTTGGCCGAATGCTGTGCTGGATTTGTCTATGCTGGATTGGATTTCTTTCTCCATATATCTATTCGTAGAGACTGTTGAGTTGACCCAAGAAATGCGAACAGCCACAACAGATTTTTAATATCGTACCATCAATAAATACAGAAAGATTTGTGAGAGATGGATTACCTTGTACTGGCTGGTACATTAACTCAGTCTTCGTTATGGGGATAGTGGATCCAAATCCTTTCGTTGTTTCAGGAAATTTATCAATGATAGTTTGAATGTGTTTGTGATAATAGAGCAGCAGCATCAGCAAAGAGAAGATCGCGAAGTTTGAAGGGTTAGCAGAAAGGCTTTGTACAACAGGTGTCTGAGGACGATTGTTTATTACTTCAGCATCAACAGACGAATCCTGATTTAGGACCATGTAGAAGTATTTTGCACAGTAGTTCATAATATGATTTCTGTCTGTCAAAAGTGTGTTATCTGAAGAAATGTTTGGTCATAGACCGCTGTCAGTAGGACCAAGGTTTGGTAGAATGATTTGTAGTCGCATCTGTCAGCAGCCTTCTGCAAAGCTTTAGACTTTGCTGTCCACCATCCCTTCTTCATCTCTCTCAGTTTTTCTTGAGACTTTCTATTGGCTGATTTAAACGCCCGTTTCTTTGATAAGCATGCTTTGTCTGATAACATTTATGCATGTTTTCAAGGAGAGATTTAATTTCATGTTTGAATCAAACCAGTCTTGATGTTTACCCTGGACATACCCGAGTGTTTCTTTTGCCGAGTCATACAGTATATTTTCTAAGGCAGACCATCCCGATGCAACTTCACAATCTACCTCAAGAGATGACAGTTTTGTGTCACACAATGTTTGGAAAGAGTCTAATATTTCCCTGTCTTTCACCTTTGGTATATCTACCTTTTTTGGCGGTTTTGTTTGATTGTTTCGAATAGGCAACTTGAAATGCATTACTGTATGTCAGCAAACAATTTTGTCATGCGAACAACATTGACTAATTGCTTGTGATCGCTTAGAGTTTATGCTGTGGTGATCACGACCACGCACGATGATGTAGTAAATGAGATGGTCGTGCCCTGATCTAGGATGTCGACATGTTCTTTTGAAACTAATTGATTGTTGGAAAATTGGGTTCCTGATTGCAAGTTGAATTTCCCTGCAAAGAGACATCAGCAATACGCCTGTAGAATTTGATTTACCGGCGTCATGTTTTCAATGACTTTACCCAAGGCTAGAGTGCCATCCATCACGTGCATTGAAGTCCTCCATCAATTAAAGTTTATATATATATATATATATATATATATATATATATACAAATACAGAAACTGCAAATTTTTCTGCATTACTGATGTCTTAACAAGTGATGGTGTTGATTGCAAAATAAAGATTGTTACGTAAAATATGATCGCCAGTCAGAATACACATCCTAATACACAAAGACGTATATATAATCAAATAATCAAATAAGGACGCATATTCACACAGGAAATAGAAGAAGAAAAAATTCCAAAAATAAAGAATAAAATAAGAATAAACTGAAGATAAACAAACATAAAACTACCCCAAAAAGTAATGCCAGACACATGTATATACAGGTAAAAGCATATACAAGCAATCACACAGAGGTTCTTATATACAAATGTACAGACTCATCAAAATTCAAGCATATGTGCACTACTAAAACAACACAAACCAACAATCAATATTTTACATACACAAACAAACATAGATAAATGTGTAAGAAATGCATGGTACATATTGATATATTTACATTTATATGTACGATGCAATCATATAGGTAGTTGAAATACGAATATCGGGCTATAGACAAAGCATAGAAAAAAGATATATATACATACAGACATACATACAGATAAACATAAGCATGCATAGAAACAAAACCGAACAATCTCGCATGTTCAAAAGGAATACGCACACAAGCATACAAATACCGGCATATATTCAAATATGAAAACATATTTACGTACACACACACACATATATATATATATATATATATATATATATATATGCAAATATATACACACAAAGACACAAAATCCCACACATATATATGTCTAAACGCATACACTCATATAAACATATACAAATTATACACAGATACCAGACACACATGCGCAAATATATATACTCAGGTATAAACACACATATATAAACAGATGTAGAAAAACATATATACAAAGATGCATACATGCTTACCTAGATGAACATAACGAATTCTGAGTCCATGTAAAGTTAATGCATAAATGATCACAACAATTGAATATCAACTTTACAATCTATGCCAGATTAAGTCGCTAGCCAATAAGGGTTAATTATAATTAAAGTCGATGATCTATGTATATATATATATATATATATATATATATATATATATATATATATATATATATATATATATATATATATAACCAATAAATATTAATATTAATATTAATGATAATACGAATGTACTATTTGTTTTATATATCTTATTTCAGTTACGAATATTCTTTGGGAAGAAGAATTTAAATATGTTCTATTTTCTGGAGATTTTATATCTTTCCGCGCACTGGTAAATATAGATTCAAAACAAAAATATCGGCAATATACATTGCGTAGATTTTTGGTTTTCTGTTGCTTCAAGTACATTGATTTCAGTATAAAAGCTAGAGAAAGCAGAACCTTATGTCTTTCCCATGCTGCCGTCATTAGTTTGGATGTAACTGCAATGATCATATAATAGGGCTTTAGTGATTTCGGAATTTGGTAGAAGGTATTAACGGGTGTTTATAGATTCAGTCACTAATTATGTTGTTTGTTTCTTCAACGATCCCCGTTGGTAAAATATTTTTCTATAACCTTTGGAGCGAGTGTCCTACTTGTGGCATTTATTGACTTTAAAATATGACGGGATTCGTTTTTTGATGCGATTATTAATTGTTGGATCTGTATGATTATATTATGTTATTTAAGAATTTTGATAGCCATCTAAGATAGATTGTAAGTTTTGATGTATTATTTTATATATATATATATATATATATATGAAATATATATATATGAAATATATATATATATATATATATATATATATATATATATATATATATATATATATATATATATATATATATATATATATATGAAATATATATATATGAAATATATATATATATATGATATATATATGAAATATTGCACACAATGTATAAATGTTCAAATATTTTCTTTGGAGGCCACTTCGAAATCTCTATAAACTCTATCTCCATAAACTTTAGTTATGACCAGATATTTTAAAATCATGTTTTTTTTTTCTTAACACAATATATTTCATTTTATTAGTTTTGCTTCATATCAATTCCTTATCTTCCCAGTTACGCTTTCCTCCTGTCGTCTAATCTGATGCCACCCTAACAATGAATTTTCTGGTAACGCTCTGTTTAGCATGCAGTTTAGTTGTTAATGTAACAATCATTAAGTGATGTTTCAATATCTTTTGCGATCGAAGCTCTACAAAGTAGGACGTCGTCTAAGCAAGGAATAAAGACACTCAGTCACATGATACTTAGCTTTGATAGCTTCTCTCATCCCTATGTAATTTACGTTTATGAACATGCTCTGTACTAAATTTCACAGAATAATTTTACACACATGTCTTCCCTTCTTTTATAGTTTCTTTCCTTTCCGTTTTTTTTCATCTGATTTTCTTACTCTCATTATCAATGCACTCCACGTTATTGATTTTCCTATTTTATTCTTTCACTAAATACCTACTATAACTAGGTGGCATTTTTTATTAGTACATGAAAAGCTCAATGCACAATTTCAGGTCTTCAGCAAACAGAGTCAGCAGTAGCGGACATTATGCGTTAGACAGATAGTAGGAAAGGCCAAATTTCGATAAAAATAATCTTTTTTTTTTAAAAAAGAAATATTCTTTTGTAGATTTCTTGCCAACTGAGTACGTTACCGTGTCAGGATGTTTACTTTACTTTCTCCCATAAAGTGTTGAATTAAGTGAAAAATCTTTCTCCACTGTGGTTGACGGTTGCCATTTGGAGCCCCGATTTCGTAAAATGAGCAACAGTAATTCGCTGCAAAGTTCAGGAATCTGAACTCTTTGAAAGCAATTCAACCTTCAGAAAGAATGAGCTCGAAGTGGCAAAGTGAAAAAGAAAGGAAACAGAACCAAGAATAAATATTGGTTATTTCTTCAGAAATTCATTGAGGAAGATATGTATGTAAAAAATAATATCAGTGTGTCAAAGTTATATATATATATATATATATATATATATATATATATATATATATATATATATATATATAAAATCATTCATATTTGGAGATATAAGGATATTGATTATCAATAACTCCCGATGCTAGAAATTGTTAAGATGTTCTGTTACTACCTCACTTAAAGTGCCAAGAAATTCTAGTCGACTCGGGTGCATGGGAAAAATTTAAAAAATGAGTCGGCAGGTTCCATAAAGTTATCAGCATAAACGATAGAAAGATCCATTTTTGGCACACTCGATGTCTCAGGTGGGTGAAGCATAATCTTAAATACATCAACTTTTCATGTAGGTCTTAAAATCAATAGATAGGCGTACCTGTATTTTTAAAAATCATATATGTAAAAACAAATGCTTAGGAAAAAAATCAAACAACATGATACAAATTTATCTACGAAAATATCCAATCATATTCGACGGATAAAGCTAATTAAAGCTGGTTGCAACGACACCCATTTCATGTAAGCATTTTTCGCTCACCCTAAAGAGAATGATATTTTCGAACCATGAAAAGAAAGGCTTACAATGTTGAATTACTAGCACATTTGTACACTGTGATGCAATCCACAATGTTTTTCAGTCAATTACTAAGAAATTCAGCAGCGTGAAGCAATCAACTTCCTAATATAGTTTCCGAAAATTGAAGGAACATTTACAATAATGTCATTAGTTTTCATTATTTCATTGAATATATAAAATTGAAAATTGTGGTCATATTTAACAAATCGAACTTCAATCCTACAAACTTTGTAATAGTTTTAGTAATATCTTTAATAATATGAAATGTATATAGGGTATCATGCGACCCCCTTAAAATTTTCTTAATATTGTGTTTTCAAATGTCGCATAATACGCTTTATTATGTATATATATATATATATATATATATATATATATATATATGTGTGTGTGTCTGTGTGTATATATATATGTGTGTGTGTGTATATATATATATATATATATATATATATATATATATATAGAGAGAGAGAGAGAGAGAGAGAGAGGGAGATTCTGTACACTTTCCTATATCATGTATTTATGTTTCTAATCAAAATAAACTTAAAAATATGATGTACTCTCATTATAGTAATATATAATAATCATAGGTGCTAAATGGGAATTTATTAAAACATTAAATTTTACACTATTGATGTAGTTTCGTCCAACAAGGGAAACTGCTACAAAATTGAATCATTATCCTAAATAATCGAGTTAATATTATTCAGACTTTCCTATGGATGTCATGCATTTCGCCAACCCTTTCAGCTATCTAAACTGTCTGTTGTATACATCTGCTTTCTGGTATCAATGGTTAAAACTGGCTTTGAGAGAGGGAAACGTGTGGATTATAATGAAGACCATACTTCGAACATTGTTCACTGGCGCTACAGAAATACAAACTGTACGAAATAAAATTAAAAAAAAAACATCACTTGAGGACATTCAACAGCTGAAATTGAAATCACAATTAACTCGAAGGAGAAATAATTGTAACACTATTTTGGTTGATGGTAAATAATAATAATAATAATAATAAGGTTTTTGAATATCAAAAACGATATACTTACTGATAAATAAATTACCATGAAAATGGTTAATGGATATTAAGTACGTTATATTAAAAAACAATCCGCTCCTAGAGAATCGAAAATTCTAAAACAAATCAAATGATCGTCTAAAAACAATTCTTGATTTGTACGACCTGGTGTAGACATTTGGTTGATAAGGCCCGCCATGAACGTGTCCGAGGAATAAAAATGAGGAGAATCGGATAAAATTTTAAATGCCAGTTAGAGGTTAAAGTATTATTTAAGGAATGTTTCTGACTCGAGCCGAAGGCCATGAGAGAACAGATGCCCAGTGTCTGATTTAGGACGGGATGGAAATATAAAAATGACTTGGCCAATCTCTGCAGAGGTGTCAGGATGGAAAACAATAACTACCTGATTTAATTATTGTTAATAAAAACATACCGCGATACCTTGACAATCTGCCAAATGATTGTCATCATAATGTAAGCTGCAAGATTTTCCCTGGAAATGTGTCATTGGATCGAAAGCGAGAAGGCCAATTGTTTATTCAAGTTTCAGACCAGAAAAAATTCAACACAGGTATCAATTCACTTATGATGTGATAGCATTTGGAACAATATTTTTTTTAAACTTAGTCTTCCCTGGGTGATTGAGGTAACAGGCGCAGAAGAGAGATCAAGGAAGGAGGAGGAGCTGCCCGCACCAACTGAAGGGTAGCAGGCACAGACTAGACACCACTTAATGGTATTAGCAGGAGATGCTCAGAGGAGGAGGAAGATGATGTGGGCTGAATAATCCCTACAACCGTCACCAGATAAAAAGCGGGGTTTGCTAATTGGGAAATAATTCATTTCTTAGGACCAAAATCGATGAAGCTGATAGGGAAAAAATAACAAATTCCCCAACTGTGTCATACCCTACAAAAATTGTTAGCAGATATCAATAAATACGAATGCCTTTTTATCCCTGCCCAACTTGTATTCATCACATTGTGTGACTGAAATTTTCCATGCAAACTTTTCTAAACATTTGTCCTAGAATTTTCAACCGACACTTTCTGATGTTAAGTATAACTGCCATGTTTGTTTCCATTTTTTCTAAAACTTCGTCTTTGCTCAAATGTTCAGTCCATGTTATTTCAACATCCTTCTGTAGAACCACATTTATATCGTCTTAATTTCATTTCATCTGTGTGAAGATTGTCCATTATTCATTGGCATATAAGAGGACAGATATTACGTTACAGTCCAATACTCTTTTCTTTGTTTCTAATGAAATTTTCCTGTTTCTTAAAACTTTATTTTCTTTTTGGAAGTCTCTTTAATCACTGTAATGCACCATCGGATATCGGTATCACATTTTCCAGCCTCTGTTAAACACTTCACTTATATTTAATTTTTTGTACTTGTAATTTAGATGTTGGTTTGTTCTTTTTGCTGTTTACCATTTTTTTCTGATGTTTCCTCCTTTCTTGTTGCTTTCCTTAACTACATTTCTCTATGAGTTTATGTAGTTACTTTCCTGTGTTTGCTATTAATCATGTGTTATCTGCATATTTGTGTTGACAACTTCGTCAGTACCAACTTTATTGTCTTCATTAAAAAAAGAAGACTGATGCAGATCAAGGATATATTTTCAAAAAAAGTTCAATAATGCCTATTTACTTCTTGTATCAATTGGCAGGAAATTAAAGTGCGATAGATAATTGAGCAAATACAAGATTTTCAATAGATAAAAATTTATATTATATTCATACTGTCTAGAATGTAGACATAAAATTTTCGGTATCAGTGTTTGAATAAAACCGGTCATCCTTCAGTACAGTCTCAGAATAATTGCTTCTAT
The DNA here is from genome assembly GCA_903632075.3 of Acanthosepion pharaonis. Lineage (NCBI taxonomy): Eukaryota > Metazoa > Mollusca > Cephalopoda > Sepiida > Sepiidae > Acanthosepion > Acanthosepion pharaonis. The sequence continues at coordinate 2,350,835 of CAHIKZ030000347.1, forward strand.
ATTATGTATTCAATCAAGTCCATGTTGTCAGTTTCGTCGATTTATTTCTGCACTGAAGATTCCGGTTATCCTTTCTGACGACAACTCATACTTAGTGATACAAGTCGTTCAAATCATGAAAGCTGGGAATCTACGCTTTTTATGTGGAATATTCTCAATATTCTCGATCCGCTGCTTCTAGTTTACGTGGGAGATGTAGGTGAGATCAGAATGCTATTAGATCATTAAATAATCCTCAGTCAATCCAGGAATTGTGACGATATTCAGTCACCCCCCCACGAGGGTGTCATGTGGCACAAGGTCTTTTTAACGTGGGCATTCCGAGCCCGTGGGCTCGGCCAAAAGTATGCCCATTAAACCCGTATAAACGGGTTCAGAGCCGTTGTACCTCCCCGAAGGAGACTCCGCCCTTCGCCGTAGCCTCCTCCGGGTTCCTCCCGTCCGTAGTTAGAGAGTTTAACCGAACAGTCGCTCAGAAAGTGCTGGATCGACTGACAATATAGGAATTATGACTTTGACAAAAACATCGTTGTTATCGATGGCGTTGAAATTGAGGCATTCCATATGACAATCACACGTGGCATCACCATGATAAAAGGTTGAATGAAAATTATTTTAATTATTATGTATTTATTCCCATTAAATATTTTCTTAGATTTTATCTTTGTACATTTGACTTATTTTTGATTATATTTAACATTTTTTACTGATTGTTTCTCATCTTCTGCAATATATTGAGTAAACCTTATGACATTTTGATCGATTTCTGTTTATATATTTTCCCAGTATTCCTTATTTCTTTAGGGAAAATATATAGAAGTATTTTATTCCATTATGTACCTTCTGGAGTGCAACCCATTGCACTTCCTGCGTCAAAGATTTTTTTTTTTTTTACTGACATGAAGTTTAGCGATTATATTGAATAAGTATCTGGGTCTCCTGCTTAGAATGGCAGTTCACTGTATCGTGTAAGAGAATTTTTCTCGTATGGATTCCTATTGCAGATTTATACATCTAAAATTCTTCCGTGCATTGAATATTTCTGTCATATTTGGCCTTGTGTTCGCGTTATGTATCACGGGATTCTCGACAATATTCACTTCTGAATGTTATTGATTCTGATATACCCTCTCGATTTCAATCTCTTTTCCACCGATATAACATGGTTTCTCTCTGTCATTTCTATAAATATTTTAATGGCAATTTTTCTAACGATCTTTCCTTCTTGATACATCGATTGTAAGAATGTAGGCGTACTACTATATTGTTAGAATTTTTTACTGATGAAATCGCTACATCTACTCTATTAGTTTCTTTGTTTTTCGCACTTGTCACCTTTGGAACTCTCTGCCGAAATTTTGATTCCATGCCGCGTACAGTCTTCAAAAAATTAAATGTAAAATTAATCGTCATATATGCATTCTTGTTTAATGAAAGACAAAATATCGTTATTAACTTTACATTTAAATTTGCTTTTATTGTTCTTTCTCCTCAGTATCTCATTCTCTTGCACCACCCGTAACCCTATGCGTGTTTGTGGTATTATCGTTTTGTTAGAAATGAAATGATTAAAAAGTATTGCTTAAGAAAATACTTGTGCTGAACCATCTCCATCGATTGTTTCCCTTAAATCAATTCGATTTTTTAAATACTTTTCTTTCCTGTATTTTCTTTGAAAATCTATTTTCATTTATATTTTCATTTTATCTTGAAACAAATTGATTTCTTAATTATAATATTGCTAAGTCATATGTTTTTATTTTCTTACATTTCTTGTTCTTTTCAATATTTCCATTACTAATTTGCTTAACCTAAGCTAAAATTTCCTTGATTTACTTACAGAAAACGACATTTATTACCACTCAAGACTTTGCAGATAGAGGATTCCATTTTGCCGAGCGTTCGTAAAGCAATCGTCCAGCAAATGATTCTCGTTTTAATTAATTTTATCTTTTCCTTTTTTTTCCTTTTGCATTGACCCAATAGATTTTCTCCAGTTTCCTCTCTCTCGCGAATTAATTGATATGTCGTTTTTTATTATTATTATTTTGTTCGTATTTACTTGTGAATACCCTGTACGGAACATGATAGTTTCAACAAGCGGTTAATTCTTATTTTGGTTTATAATTTATTTTTGTAATTTCATTCTCCTCGCTTCTACCTTCGACTCTTCCATTTTAATTTTTTACCATTGCCGAGTAACTTCTTCGTTTTCTGTTTATTCATGTAGAGATAATGCATTATCTCGGACATTTAAATGGCTATTTTTAAAAATAATTTTCTAGTAAAAAAATCAGAGCAATCCAAAAACTAGGATATCGAGCTTCTGCTTTGAGTTACTGACACTTACATACATTTCTTATGTTTTTTTTTTCTTTTTGTGATCATGTCTTCGAATATGTGAAACTAATTCAAGCCATTCATTCCATTGATTGGCAGCTAAGATCCCATAATCTGCATGCTTATCTCTTCAGTGCCTATTATGAGCTATTGTTAAGTATTTTGTCGAGGAATTCATGCATGAATATGGTTTGATATGGGAATTGTATCGCTGCTTCTATAAGATAGACGGTATCTGATTAAGCTTTTCATTCGCATTCTTACATTCGCTTTTGGTTGCAGAGAGAAGCGGAGATAATTCGTCAGCTTGATTTTTGCGCTTGTTAAGTGAAGAGAAGTTAAATCATCTGTCAAAAGGAAATCTTTCCCATTGATCGGAAGTTATAACTTGGTTAATGCTATTACATTAATGGATTAGCTCGATAGTCAGGAAAATATCCGAGTAAAGTATTGAATAGATTTTCTAACATGATTGGGAAAAGAATTCGCAAAGATAATTCAGCCAAATCCTCTTGCTTTTCGTAAAGCTTATGATCAATCTACTGTAGAGACAATTAAACTGCAGAGCACGAATATTTATTTTATAAAAAAAAAATAATTTTTAAAACCCAATTTACCATGATTATAGTATTACTAGTGCAAGACACAATAAATTTAAACTAAGAATAAAAATATGGAAATCGGCAGCATTTTAAATATTACTTCCAATTCTGTGATAAAAAAATATTCTTTATACTAAAAGTTTTCATTATTGCATTTTCAAACGGTTTTTACTTTGTCGTCAGTTTTTAACAAAATTAGAAAATTGCCAATAATGGTCATAGAGACACTGGCTTTGATTTCTCATAGACCAGGCATTTTGATTTAGATAGGAAACTATCCCGCATTGACTAAGCTAAACATCATCTCCCAACATACAATTTATTCATACCTTGACAATCAGGTAGCATTGTATGATATCTGAGGAAATGTTTAGATCGTTCACTTTCCGACCACGAAAACTGGATTCAAATCTCATAATAGTCGACATGTCAGGATGTTAATGGTCTAAAGAGGTGATCCCATCGTGCGGTACCTTTGAAGTACCCGTAAGCCATATCCAGACTGAACTATTTGTGATGCTTGAGTTAATACAAAATCAGAAATCATCGATGACTGAGCGTATTGGTCGTGTTCTAAATATGGATTATTGCAGTATAAACTACTAGTCAAATCTGTGGGTGTTGTATAAACACAGATGTGCCTGAGTAGGTGTCTGCAATGGATTGGCTAGATCCCCTAGCAGATAAACCTACTCCTATACGAGCTGACAGTCATTACATGACATTGGTCGATTCTCTATATCCATTGCTATTGAACTAACACTAATCTCTTTTTACTTTATAACACAAATATTTTAAAATGTTACACACACACACACACACACACACACACACATATATATATATATATATATATATATATATATATATATATATATATATATATATATATATATATATATATATATATATATATATACGCACAGAATGAGATTAGTCAGTATGACTTTAAAGGAAATATGTAAATATTTCCGTAGATGTAAAGGTAATATGTATATTTTTAGTATATAATAGTAATATAGATATATCAGTCACTAATGAACATTGTCTTTTAACAGTTTTCAATGTATAGATATTTATTTCAAACACTGCCTGAAGATTTCCAGAAAGTTATTTCTACAAAATTAACAAGAGCTGTCCTAAAGAATTGTTAGAAGATTGATATTAATTCAAAATATTTTTGTCAAAAATGTAAGAAAAAAGAAAACAGTGAAAGTTCGATTGTTAACAAAAGCGACTATATCGACCATCCAACTTAGGCTCAAGATAAATGCTATCAGGAGATTGTTAAAAACGTAGACATTTCGGATGCGTGCATTGCTAAAACGTTGGATATTGATTGCGCTTTGTACAGTAATGATACGTTGCCATGATATTGATGTTAGATAAAATAAAACCAAAACCACACATATAATTTCCGCAGCCAAACTTTTTACAGTTCAGTCATGATTACTTAGCATATATTAATGTTTGCTTAAATGGTTACATCATATGTAAAGGAGATAGGTTGTATGAAACGTCAAATACATTTACCGTAGAAGATTATAAAATAAGTTCACTCTTATATAGAATCACATTTATTAAGGCAACCTATTGCAAAAAAAGATATAAGTTATTGTTTTGTTTATTTTTAATATATTCATCCATTTGATTTTTAGACATATTCTTTCTATGGTAATATTATATAAATATTACTCGGTGTCTTATTTTCGTAATTAAATAGATATTGTTTTCCATCTAATTTTTATATTCTTATATCTGGTTTAATGCTCTTTCTTTTGTTTACAGTAATTAAATCTAGTAAATTTTGATTCATGCAATTTCAATTAATTTTCAATTAGAATCGAATATTCTATTCAATTATCACCGTTATCTATGTGGTAATTCTTATGCATCTACATTCCGTATAAAATCGTCTTGTTTGTTGCACTTGAAGGCTTTCCCATAGTATCAATATATATATATATATATATATATATATATATATATATATATATATATATATATATATATATTTCATCCTTATGTAGTTATTTAGTTCACAATGAAAGTATTTATCGCATTTCCTATTTGAATGTTGAGGTATTTTATTGCATTATATTAGAATAATCCCCAAATGTTATTCGGATTTCTCATTTAGTATACGGTTAATCCATTCGTGGAGCCTTTAAACTTTATATAGTATAGTAACAAATTACGAAAAGCAACAACAGGATGTTGTGTTTTGACATATATTGATTATATCTGAGCGCTAAAAAAGCTCAAATATTTTTAATAGTAAATTTTAATACATCGCATATTTTTTCTATTAGAAGAAGCAAATTTTCCAAGACAGTATTAACTTAGGCATCTCTTTTATATGTCAAGTTCTTCTAAGTGTCTAGTTCCATCTGAACGGGTGTGATAATGTCTCTCGACAATTTCCTATTATTTCCTATTGTTACTATTTCTAACTAGGATTCGTCTTTTCACTATTCTTTCCAGGACCTGTTTGTTATCAGTTTGCACAAACTTGTTTTGCGATTTACTCATTTCTCCATCGTTCCTTCAATATGAAATGTTAGTGTAAAATCCTCAGTCTATTTCCACATTATGCATCCTGCAAAATAACTATATTACTGATTCTAAGTATAAGGTCCATTTATGTTTCCACTTTTTTCTAATCTTCCTTTTTACATGTTTCATTCATATAATTTTCAGCTTCATAGTCACATATATCACCTGAAGTCTGGTCGCCATCTGGGAGAAGATTCTTCCTGTAGCTCACTCTCGTTTTATATTTAATTCAAGATAAGATTTTTAATTCAGTTACTCACAAAGCGATACAGGTAATATTACTTGAAGAATGAACGAATGTAAACCCGTTTCTTATACAAACGGGATCCTTTATAGATTGTACAGAAAAGTAAAGATAAGTTTCGGTGAGCATATATTTGATTGATATGGTCGAATTTACTGATATGTCATTTTCGGAAAAATAATTAAATACATGTCTGTCAACGCGCAAGGTATTAACAAAATATCATTTTATCATTGTTATATAAACATAAGTTCGATGTGAAGAAAATAATTAGTTACATTCATTACACGACAGAAAAGAGCGAAAAATGTGGTTCCGTTATTTCCTTACTTGTAGATATATGTGTGTGCGCGCGAGAGAGTGTGTGTGTGTCTGTATTTTTTTAGAAAATTTTCGACCGGCAGTCGATGGGTGTCTTTGAGATTACGTAAAACTTTATATATTTCCTCCTGGGAAAACCATTCTTTTTCGTATCTGTTGCCATAATCTATAGTAAGACTATTCTTATTCCCACAGAATTGTGGTAGGTTTAGCTCGTTGGCTTTCTTTTTGATTAAATTCATTTTATTTCGGTGCTTGGCCACTCACTAAGTCAGAGATGCAACGTTTCCATTCCCGCCAAACATTCACCATTTGTAATCCGACATTTTTTCATAAATATATGACTGGAGGTGTCTGTCTATATATTAAATTTGCATCTGCGTCAGTAACTATTTACCTTCTGCTCTCATTGTTTATATCAGAAATATCTCTTGCTCTCGGTCTTTTCTTATTTGCTATGACAAAGTACACTGCTAAGCAAGATGGCCTCCAAATTTTGAAACAAATCATTCATATATAAATAGCAATATTCTTTTATAAATAAACATATATATTTAAGAATTTTAGTACATAAGAATCATATTTGTAGGAATAGATATATACACAGCTAAAGATATGCAAAAAAATGAGGGTCTGCCTTCTTTTTCTTATTTCTCCTAAACTTTGTTCCGCTATCCATTTACACAAGCTCAATCAATAATTTATGCTTTGTTTTCCTCTTTCCCATTTGCTTTCAGTCTATCCTTTGAGTTAAAACTTTTCCAAGGACTCTTTCCTCATTATGTTCCATATAAATGTCAACTGTTTTTTGCTAATGCTAAGTATAAGTTTCGTTTTGTTTTATTTTCTCTAAAACTTCGTCGGTGGTCACATATTCGTTCCATGTTATCCTCAGCATCGTCTTATACAATACATTTCTTCTGCCTTGAGTTTCCACTTTATCAATGAGGAGATTGACCAGCAACCACTAACTCATCAAAATGAGAAAGGATCTTTTATTTTAGAATCACATATTAGATGGGTCGATATATATATTTTCAGCTGATCTTATTCCTCTCCCATTCAAACAAGAGTCAATATGAAGGATCAACTTGCACAAGGACCGTTGTGTATTTATTACATCGGAGTAACAACACCCACCACATCTCCGCGTCGCTCTGAATATTAATGTCTATCTCGAAAACTCTCTGTTCTGGATATACCGACATTAGTTTTACCCTGGCGAAAATCGTCGTTATTTTCTCACCTCATTAGTAAGATCTGCATAACCGTAAAAATGATGATGCTCGCAAGTTTCGGTGCCAGAGACAATGAACTAAATGATATTTTTTAATTTAATTTTATTTATTTAATCTGATGTTTAAACATTTATATATTTTTGATAGATGGATATTGGTGTTAACAGAGATTCCTGAATATAATTATAGGCTGATGGCCCTATCACGTTTAAACATGATCATTGAAGTTAAACGTCGAACCTGGTCAATACCTAGATGGCTTATCGCTTGGCAATATGAGGTGCTGTCATCTTGGATTTGCGGATCGTATATTGGATGACGGAACGAAATTGGAAATAAGAGAGCTCCGTTCCAATGCCAATTAGTTTCTTTATATTCACTTACACATAAAGCTACGAATCCGCCATTTTCCCTCTAGCTATGGGTTAATTAGTACTGGTAAATTATTATTAATTTGAAAAATTCTTAAAATGTAAATAATGTTATCTTTTTCAAATAACATGCAAAAGATTGATAAGCCGTAAAAAATATTAATCAATCAATTAAAGTTTTATGGATGCACATTCAAAATGTAGATCATTAGAGGCTGAAAGGTGAACTCTCAGCTGATATTGTTCTCAAGCATATTTATGAGATTCGATAACTCTATAACAAAACTAGAAACGTTTGATACCGCCGGGTAAGCACTAAATTGTCTTGCCAAAAATGTCTTTGGGGATTAAGATTCACTCTGCGACACGTATATTCGTACCCTCGCTAAGAATGCTGAAAGAATGGTCGGTATCTACTACTGCTTCAGAAAATATCTAACAACTTTTTCATAATCTAATTTTACAAATATCAAAACAAAAATGGAGCGTTTCAATCATATCTGGGTTGGTGCGTCCCAGTCGTCCCTATGCAGTTTTACCAGCGTTCACGTGTGATAACGGTGATTATTTTCCAGTTCCCAGCCCTTTCACTCAGATGAAATATCACTAGACTACCGCTGCTTTATTGCTTTTTCTATGTCAAATATTGAGATATATAATTTAATTTCATCACGTCATGAATTCACGGCGAGAACAACATTTAGAAATAATACTTGTTCCCTTCATATTGCTTTCATTAGTAGGGAAATTTAGTTGACGGTTTCTACCCAGAACTATCACTTTATGGACGAGACACGTGAGATGTTGTTCACCGTAACACTAAAATCAACCTTGGGTCAACCGTATAATATGAGCATATTCATCCTCCATTTTAGTCATGACAGCATTATCATTCAGAAACACTCTACCTGGAGTGGTTCTAGTACTTTGTATTAGGTAAACTGTTGTATAAAAATGTTATACAATAGAAAGGAATAAAATAAATATTATATGTGATAAATAATAGGAAATAATATATATCAGCAGACAATGTGTAGTGGTGGTAATACAACAGTATTCGATGTAGAATAACATATCTAAAATTTTGTTCCTGTTTGATACAATTTTTCACACAAAAGCAAACACAGACATAAGTCGGTGCGCATGCACACACAACACACACGCACACACACACACACACACACACATATATATATATATATATATATATATATATATATATAATTATTTTATTTGAAATGTGGTGTATAGTCATTTCCTTCCGAGTCCCACCAGACACCTAAGGTTAGAAATGGCATTATGACATTGTCGTTGAACATTTTTCTAAAATAAAGATAAATATAAAACAACTCACATTTTCCATTGATATAGCTATTCGTTAAGTGTGAGCTGTAATTGTTTATTTATTTATTTAAAGCAAAGGCATCCTGTGATCAATTTAATGAGTTTATCAAAACGTCTTCCAATCCAACCGTTTTCATCTGACACATTTTTGAGATTTCAAGATCCTTGTATCTTGATAGTTTTTTAAGCTCTTCAAATATACTTTACTGTCTACAGGAACTACCACCTCAATAACATAGCACGTTCTGTTTTTGTCATACTTGATCACTATGTATGAACGATTAGCTTTGATTATTCTGTATATTACTACTACTACAAATGCAACTACTACTACACTTATTATTAACCTTTAATGTCTTGCGTAGATAGCATATATATTTTACTTTATGCCATGATAGATCAAGATATTAGTGTATGCGTTGAATTGGCTTTATCTGTATGACTATTATTCATGATATTAAATACGAATTATAAAAATATTATCAGGTTATTCCATAAGCTCTGTACGAATTTTGAATAAAGAAAACAAGTGACCAAATATTACATTTAATTACAGATTCAATCAACAATGTATTTTCCCTGATTATCTATGACATCCTTCCATCTATTAACAAGCTTACTAATTCCATTACTGTAAAATTCTTTTGGCTTTAATTCGAAGAACTCACAAATGTCAGTTTTAACCTCTTCCTGTGTTGCAAAAGCTGTTTCTTTCAACTGATTCTGTAAGCTACGAAGCAAGTGGTAGTCTGAAGAAGCAAGATCGGGAGAATAAAGTGGATGAGGAATTTTCTCCCAACCAATTTCTTCGATCTTTTGTGACGTGATTCTTGCTGTGTGGGGTCGCGCATTGTCCTGATGAAACATCATCCCTTTTCGATTCTCTAGAGCAGGTCTTTTTTCCTCAAAGCTTGGTTCAAACGCTCTAATTGCTGACAGTATATGTGAGCATTAATTGTTGCATTAGGTGGTAAGAATTCAAAGTGGATTATTCCTTGGCGATCCCACCAGATTCAAAGAAGAACATTTTGACCATGAAGTTCCCTTCTCGGCTGTGGCCGGGGTCCTTCCCCTTTACCAAGCTACTGTCTAAGACGCTTAACATTTCGATAAAAGATCCATTTTTCTTCGCCAGTCTCAAGTCTATCGAAAAAAGGTGAAGCAAGTTGGTGAGAATGGAGAGAAGAGCAGATGTCAACTCGGGATTTAAGGTTGTTTTCAGACAATTCATGAGGCACCCATTTTCCAAGTTTAGTAACTTTTCCAAATTGTTGAAGATGACGATGAACAGTTATATGGTTTGAACTGAGAACCACTGCCAATTCCTCAACTGATAAAGCAGGATTTTCTTCAAGGGCTGCTTCATAAAGCTTTTCATCAAACTCAACTGGACGTCTGGTTTGATATTCATCTTCAATGGTAAAATCTCCACCTCTGAATTTTGCAAATCATCTTCTGCGAGTTCTTTCATTCACACATTCCTCTCCGTAAACTAAGTGAATGTTTCTAGCCGCTTCGGCTGCTGAGTTTCCTTTCTTGAACTCATAAAGCATTATGTGCCTGAAATGATTCTTGGGTACTTCCATGTTAGCAGGGTTTTATTCAAACAAAATTTAATTTTGTTCTCTGAAATAAAATTTGATCAGTTTAAATGCATCTAAATATAAAATTAATATTCAGCTCCATTAGACATTATAAAATACTCTTTAAATTTCGTTCATTTTAACAAAAAGTTAAAATTCGGACAGAACTTATGGGATGACCTGATAGAATAACGTCATGATTACAGACACATTATATGTCATATTCATTATTCACTTTCTCTATCCATTTTCCTCTAATTTAAATTTATATGATATTATACGCTATACTTATGATCCATGCAATCTGTGCTATATATCGTGCTATATATATTATTCTGTATACAGAAACTGGTATGTTAGTTTTTAAAAATTCGTGATTTTTGTATCTATATTCGCCTATGTTTCTGCCTTTAGATGTCATTTTGGAATTATTTAATTATCTGGTGTTCTTCGAAGAAAATTATATGATTAATTGAATTGTAAATATCTGCAGGAACACCATCTTTTTCCACGTTTTATTTTTCAATACAATGTAGCCTAGTATTTTTTTAGATCAGTCATTTTAGCGAATTTCAAATTTAGTATAGATTTCTCAATCGAATTATTTTGTCACAGTTCAAATCATTTTCCTATTAGTTTTTATTAGCTTGCCATGAAATTTTGTATCAAATTTCCTCAAAATTACTTGAAAATTTAGTATCGATATGTAGGATTTTATCACTGTTAAACTATTTTTATTTTTAATGCTAATTTTTTTTGTGGAATTTGATATTATTTTCATTGGCGAAAAAATGGTTTTATAATCATAAATCAGATTACTATTATTCATGCACCCTAATGTCCACGTACATTTACAGGTATATCATTTGTGTAATTCTGTTATAGTATAAAAACGCAGTTGAGATTGGGACATGTTAAAAGCCATTTTTGATATTTGAATAAGCCACTAGTTACTCTGATTGCTAAGGGTATTACACTTAAAATATTAATCAATAATGGTACTTGACCGTCACTGTTTTAGCTAATGATTTACTTGTAATAGTAAAGATGATGCCTTACATGTTATATACTGTGTTTACACCTAATTATAATTATGAGGATTCAATACATATTAAGGTCGAATATTGAATATAAGCTAAGATACTTCCCATTATCTTAGTCTCAGTCATTGCATTTCATTCTATACTTTTTAAATAGTCCTGTATTACTTTTAAATTCCTAACTTTGTAGTTGTTTTGCAAATCACTACTTTACTTATAACGTTATTTTGATATTATATTAGTATTTCCATTACAAGTGTCTTCCTTCTTTTTCAGTTAATAATGACAGAACGGTAAATTACCAAACTGTATGCAAATCTCTGTTTTTTTTTCCTCAGATTATATGTAAAGTAGAAAATCTGACTGTAAAGCAATACCAACTCATTTAACTTGTGTGAGAAATCTTAAACATAACTTGAGACTGTGATATGAATGCAGGGAAATGAAGTATTAAAAACCAAACATGTTTGATATTCTCTATTCAATATAGAATATTTTAATAATTAAGATTTTTAAGAGAACGTACAACTGGGAAAAATATGTTCACAGACTAATTAACGAAGTTGCTTAGTTGATGTTTGAAGAATAAAACAATCATATATCATTACCAATTCTATCAGAATATGGAGCAATATACACAACTAAACACATTTCCCTTATTGGTGACTGGTTTAAAATAGTCTGACATCTATAGCATCTGTAATACATACGTCAGCACTTTTTTGAAAATCACAAATATTAAATTATTTATTCACATAATGATAGAGATTTTACAAAATTATGTTAAATTCTACAAACATAATAATGATGAAATAAATTTTTCAGGCGAGATATTTGAGAAGATGTAGCTGCCTCATTATATTTTTAACTAATGAATAAATATACAGGGCACGCAACATAAAAACATTAGCATCTTTAGATACCGATTTCTACAAACAACCCTGATAACATAAAACTGGAAGAATATGCTAAAGATCATTTAATTTTTTTTAATTTTTTAATTTTCTGGAAGGCTGTAGAGTGTATCAGCCTAAATTTCGTACAAAAATAATATATACCAGGAACAATCAAGAATAGAATTCTGAACAGTAAACCCAGATAAAATTGCTCGTAGAAATGTTTAATTTATTGACTATTAAAAAAAATGGTACAAACATGCAAAATAGGCGCATTCGATATAATAGATAACCCGAGAGATTTTAATTAAAATGCATAGTTAGTTTGCAAGCCTATCTCTTTGTACACGCATTCTTTCATCATCATGGGATTGTATTTCCCATCAGGAATGGACAGCGACAGTTGGATCTGTCTGCTCCCATAAAGGGAAGCAAAAAATGAATTAAACTTAGATTACAGAAGATAAAATCAATATAAAATTTCGGAAAGAGCTGAATACTCATTACGATATGCAAATATATTTTGTTGTTTGAATATTCAAGGAGGTTTTAAAGATTTTTCCGCAATTTTTTCTCCCTGTTGCAGCACGACTGACCCGCATGCACAATCGAAAAAAATCAATAGTTACAAAAAGTCTAATCATGCGATTTACAAAGCAATTACAGATACGTACACATCATATGTTCCTACTGATAAATTTAACTATTGATCAAGACATGGACGCTAAAATGTAAATAAAATAAAAAATAAGAAGGAACAGGCACCCAAGTCACTAGAAAGAGTTTACAATGACATTTAGGCAAAATTTACAAATATGTATTGTGCATGTATTTAAGAGTCTAGTCCTACTGTAAATTGCTTCTTTTTTTAAAAATAAAAATAAAATTATTCAACTTTTAAAAACCATGAAGCTTGTAAATATGTTTTTGATTTTGGTGAATTAAAATTGTGCGTTCCACAAGTATATATATATAATCCTATTTCTGCGGCTAAGTCTTTGTTTTACGTTCTGAAAAGCTAGTTCCATACGGTCTCAGAACTCTCCCTGGATTTTAGTGCATAACTTTCAGTATGAAAAACATATTCTAATATATATATATATATATATATATATATATATATATATATATATATATATATATATATATATATATATATTGTCACGTCTTAGAAAGTTAGAAATGTTGTAGCACAATACAGTGTTTCCATGGGCAGCATTTATTAATTCTGTTTGCCGATTGCTGAACTCTAAGTTGTCACGGGTGCTGTTATAAAGTACACCTTCCCTAATGACTGTCACATTTTCAATCTGACATGTTAGGTCAAAAGAGTGACAGCGATTGATAAAGAATAACACAGCTTCATTCGAATCAAGGCGAATACGCTATCAGTTATTCAATAACAGTCACTAGCATTTCGTACATCTCAAGTACGCTGGGGCCTATTGGCGTTGGATGATTAATGATTCTCGGACCCGCCATGCCAATTACATTGAAGAAAACCACGCTCATTTCCTCCGTATTCCATTGGTGAGAAATAAGTTCCACTGGAACTACTTCTTCCCCACGAACTCCGACAATGTAGAATCCATTCCCAAGAGGATGTTTCTCCAATCACTAGAATCGTAAACAGTTCATGTCTATGATTAACTGTTATCTTTCCATTCTATCTGCATAAACTGCCTCTTAGCTTAACCCTCTGCCTTGAGTGGTCCCGAGACTTATTCTACATTAAGTCCATATAAATTCCTATTATGACTTGATATTATCTATAGAATTTGTTTTGATTTCTCATTATGTACTGATGGAGAATAAATTCATCGAAGCGAATATATTGTGGAAAACACTGTCAAGAATTTCAAAAAGAGTTTATTTATTTACATGTTATTATCGCAAAGTGTGGAAAGTTATCAAACATTTCCATCTTGTAAACTTATTTCTGATTCAAAATGTTTCCCTGTAACAATAAAGTTAGAGATAGTGAAGCCTCGCTTAATGATAATAAATGCAGTCTTTAAGATTTATTATTGTTTATTAAATTTGATTACCGCACATAATTGTATAATCTTATGATGATTTTGTCACTAGTTATGTGAAAAGTAAAAAAAAAATTGAAATTTTCATGGATTTGTGTGCAGTAAATAGAAAAGTAACGCGTTAACAAATGTAATTGTGGACGTCGATATGTGGCCTTTGGACTCTCAAGATGTAAAGGTGGAAAATACAAAACAAATATATATTCGAATTGTTGACAACACGGTTTTTATTAAAAATAATTTGAAAGTTGGTCTTTAAGATTTTGTGGTACAGTTCTTAAAAGCTAAAGCAACCAATGGCAGGAGAAACGAAATCAGTACGAAATATGTATGTTTTTATTGTGGTAATCTGTTGAAATTTACCAATAGATATTTGAGCATGAGTAAGAATTACACTTTCCTTTACATTATAAACATTTCTTTATCAGTTGAAAATATCTATTTAAATCACTTACGCACACACACGCATATATATATATATATATATATATATATATATATATATATATATATATATATATATATATATATATATATATATATATATATATAATTAATCATATATTAGTTGAAGTAACCATTGTTGTCCGGGATGATATAACCTATTTTATAAAAGTATTACCACCAAACCTAGTAGACATGAAGGCGTAACAGAACGAATACAATTTTCTAATTATCTTAAATAAAGTTTCTGAATCTAATAGGTAAAGACAAAGAAAAATCAATATTTTTCAAACAGAATAAAATTCAAAGAAAACAAAATCATCAAAAAACGAAAATATAACAATTCAAATACAATTTTCTAATTATCTTCAAATATTTTTTCGAATTTAGTAAAGAATGTAAGCACAACAATTCAAATTCAATTTTCTAAAATGATTCTATGAGAACTGAACAAGTGGTCAACAAAATTGAGAATGATCATTGAAAGATCTTCATGTTAGAACTTCTTTATAAACTATTTTTTGCCTCATGAAGTGGAAACAAATTGATTATTTTTACTTCCATCACTTGAGCATGAACAATAACGTTTTTTATGGGAAAAACATGGTTCTTCATTGTGTATGCCGGCAACTGAGAGGGTCTGTCATTTGCGATTTATTTATGGAGATTGCAATTCTTAGTATTACTGCAAACTGTAATCTCTTGAAAGGAATTGTTACATCAATTTGGATCAAAGGTATTTTTGGGATAAAAAATATTTTCTTCTCATTTCCCACATCATAAAAGAATGATTGCTTCAATATGGTGTGGCCTCATTTGCCTAACTACAAGTCCGGATACATTGCAGAGCTTTGGTGGATCTCGATTTCTTAATAACATTATTGGACCAGCAGCTTTGAGATCTAATTTATGAGGTGATAGTTTAGATGGATCTAATGAATTAAACAACAACTCATTTGGATAATTCTTTACACTTGACTGAACTACAAATGTATCCATAGACTTATTAGTGGGAGGGGATTTTCAACATTTCAAAGTTAATGGTGTTCACAGTAATATTTTGGAGTACAATTGCTGTCACACTTAAACACTTATGATACTAATAAGGCTCATTGATGTTCGTAAAGAATTTGTTTATTAGTTTGTTGCCATTGTGCAACAAGGTGATTATCGGTGACAGGTTAAGCAGCCTCATTTTCCACATGTGAAAAAATCTGGAAGATTTCCAGCATGCTCGAAATCTCATCAGTTTTTGTTCCTTTTTGTAAAACTGGAAGGATTTTCTCGAAATCCCCTGATAATGCTACAGTGATTACTCCCAGCAGAGACTGAGTGTTTCTTATATCTCTTAACATCCGATTATTAACCTCCAGAACTCTCTTACGAATCATAGTGCACTCATCAAAAACAATCAAGTGAATTGCCTTATAACTTCTGCCATTACAGAAATTTTGTTATGGTTGCTGGCTGGCTTTTCTTTTTTATAAAGGTCAAGTGGACGTTTGAATGCAGAACGAGATCTTCTGAACCCAGGTAATAATGTGGAAGCAAGTCCAGATGATGATACAGCAAGGGAAATTCTGCATTCTTGTCGATGTTTTCCCAGTTACACCCTGAGTATCCTAAAAATACCTCATTCCCGTTTCAGTGATGGTGTAATATATCTCTTTTCGGTCATCATCGACAATTCAGATATGATTTTAAACATATTCATCTATTTTTGATTATACGAGGTTTCTTTCAGACATTATGTTTTTAATCAGATACCTTCATCTCTGATAGTCTGTGAAGAGTTCAAACTTTTGTAATTCTTCACCTCCCAGGATTCGATTTTAAATATCATCAGTGCAGGATTATAAATTTCTTGACACCAACTAACAACAATATCACGATAGTTTAGATGTGCCTCATGGAGCAAGTTATCATCCTTAAATTTATTCAGCAGGCCTTGGAGGTTACTGCCTTTGCAGGTTTTAATAAAGATAACAAAAAGTGATGTAATATCTTTGGCAGTATGAAGCCTCTGAGAGTGGTATATCCCATTGACTATCATATCATCACATGCTTTCTCTAATCGGATAAACAATTCCAACAACACTCCAATGCTACTGAAAAAACACTGCACCTTGAAATTTATGCAACATCAATTTTAAGTAAAAACATAAATGTTGTTTTGGATGAGCTGTATATACATCCCTTGAAGTCCATGCAATCTTTTTCCTCAGACACTTGCTGTCTCAGTTGTTCATATCTAACTCTCTGTTTTTTGAAATCATTGTAATCTTTGTTCTTCAGATTCTTGCTGCTTCCGGTGTTAATCTCTGGTCTCTGTTCTTCAAATCTTCACATCAGCTTGTCTCCGGCGATTCATTGAAAGAGACTTAGGCATTTCCTTTCTAACGCTGATTCATTCTTAGGAGGCATTTTTTCTTGTAAAATGTTGTCTAAATATGTGCTATATTTAGGTGTATTTTTTTTTTTAATTTATTTTTTTTCAGAACAGTTAATTAATTATAAAAATATGTCAGGTTAATTATGTAACATAAGAAAAATAGACATTTTTTAAAACTTTTACAATATATATAATCAATAGTATGGACTCTTATCTTTATAACTAGCTGCAATCGCTTTCTCATGTTTTTGATGCAAAACAATAAGCACGAAAAATACTTTTTTTTTATTTTCCTGGACCTTTACGCTACATGTTGTATGTACATAACCCTAGTATGAGGTAAAAACATACAGCGTTATTCTATGCGTTGTTAGACATAAGTCTGTCATAATATTTTTGAAATGGTGTCAATAAATATATGCAAAAACTTAAGCCTACTCTATGTCTGAAGATGACTACGATAAGAAAAAATATAAACGATCTTAAATTATTAGAATAGCTGTACTTATAAATAAACATTAAGTCTAGTCTTTACAAGTGGCTTCATCTATACATAGTAATCTGAACCGCAGATGTTCTTGGTTATAAATATATAAGCGCATTTTTATGTATCATTTTTATGTACGTGAATTCTAAATAAATATCAACATAGCGTAGTGTGGCTATATAATAGAAGCACCATTTATTATTCATCAGTTTATACCTATTGTTTTTGTTTGATTTCAATATTCAGGAGTAAAAATCCCGAAAGTAATCTACATAACTTTTGTTATTCACTGATATAAATATTGTAACTGTCGATATGACCTTTAGAAACTGGATCTATGAAAAAATATATCTAAAATATGACAGAGAATGCAAAAAAAGAAAAGAAGACGTGGCATTTGGGCCACTGTTCCGAGGTTATCCGTATCACTCAGGAACTGAGTCAGTAGCTGCGGTATATCGAGTCTAGTTTGTATCTTCTTCTCACCGAGATTCGTCGTACAGTTGGGTTGACGTTTGCGTTGTATCGAAACTGTCTGGGTTTGATTCTCGGTAGTGGATGCGCACTGCTGATGATATATATATATATATATATATATATATATATATATATATATATATATATATATATATATATATATATATATATATATGTGTGTGTGTGTGTGTGTGTATGTATGTATGTATGTATGTATGTATTGATACAGATTTGGTCAAATTATGATAGTGAATCGGGGTGGCAAATTGTCACCATACCTTGCTTTTTTTCACACGGGATGATTAATATATAAAATTACGTTGAAAGGCAATTACTGATAAACGTAGAAAAGATAACTATTGTTAAATCTCTAATATTGATGAGTATATAAATGCATATATTTACTTAACAAGTGCAATTGTTTTTTCTACAAATCAATATTCCCTAAAATATGAAATTGCGTACACCAGTCTAACTTCTAATGCCAATTGTTGTAAAGATGACCTGTTTTACTATTATAAGTAAAAAGTTGCTTCTATGTATTTATCTTAGATTGAGATGCCCATTATTATGCAAAGACTTTAATGTCGCCACCATTCCAATTCCAGTATTTTCTCTCTCAGACATTTACCTCGAAAATTTAGATGATATTCCAATCCAAACAAAGATAGAGATTATTCCAATCCAAACACAGAAGATAGAGAACATACAATTTCCAAATAATTGTATCCTCTAAGAAATTAATTACAGCCAAACTCAAGATTAATATGAAATTTTATTCATATGGTCACATCTCCCCCACTACTCTCAATAATTTTCACATCTCTCTCCTGCAATTCTGATCCCATATATTACATTCACCACTATACCCTATGTTCTCAATTTTATAATAATGTCCAAATCTTTACACTGTTTTCCCTTGCTAATGGCTTACGTCAAATAACTGGGTGTGTATAACAATTTAATTATAGGAGAAAAAGAAACTGATCATATAATAGGCCATAGTTTCAGCTAACATCTCAAATGTCAGCTGACCAAAAGCTTAACGTGAAAACCTTAGTAATCTTCTAACATTCCTTTGTCAGATCGAGAGTTCCATAAGGATGTCATGCATTGTATCAAAAACATTCAGAAATATGAAAACTGTCAGCTGCATATAATCGCTTTCTATGGTGGTTAGAAATACAGATATGAAAATGATTTAACCCATCATCAAAATACAATATTAGATATATGTGAAATATGAGGCTCTTTAAATCAAGTATTGCCTTCAACAAGCATATGGCAATCAAATTAAATTTTAGGCGTGAACAGGTTTAAATGAAATGTCCAACAGAGAACGCGACAAAGATTACACCAAACATTTCTTGAGATGCTTTCTTTGTCATCAGCTGGATCTTTTTAGTCTTCACAGTCGATCTTCATTCTAACCCCAATCCTAAAAAATATCTTATGTTATATAAATCTCTGGAACTACCATTACTCTATCACAATATTCGGCATTGGTATAAAACTTTTTTCAAGATGAATGCTTATCAAGTACTAAATTTAAAATATGAAGGTATTCTAACTGTATGCTATAAATTAACAGGTAATATTTCTTGGAAAATGATAACACCGTAGCCAATAATTTTACGTTATTTCAAATCTCAATGACAAAAGTCGCGCAAAAAAGTAAGTGCTTTTCTTACAAACATTATTGATCGGAAGATCATTATAACATTAATATTTTCATCGAACAAAATCTATCTTAGCGTATTCATTTTTTTGTTGTTTTGGCGGGTGGAAACGGAGGAAATGCTGATTGTGTTTTAAGATAACTAAGTGTTGTTTTGTTGAAAAATGAAAACAACCGACATCTGATCATGTACGACTTGAAAGCCTCTATAAATCTGTCGAGCGAACGAAAAGGCAGCATTAATGAAACCAGTGTGTATAGATGAGGGGAGACAAGGAAGCAGATTAGCGTTAGAATTAGGTAAGGGATAATAATTCCATAAAACTGATATATGGATACATGTTAATAAATTATATCTCGTGTTTTAATGTGTCAAAAGTCGATCTATCTTTGAATAGAAATTATTGAGTTTATATAATATAAAGTTGGTGGTGAGATTCGTTCACATACTTGTGTGATTCTGTGTATATAGTATGCAAAAATACGCCTATATAAAAACACAGACGGGGAAACGTACATGCTTATTCGGGCTCTTTTAGAAATAGAAACAAACTTCGAATGTTTCTCCCACACACAATAAATATTTAGTATATATTCACTGTTTTATATATCATTGAACGAACATATAAAAAATTTCAGCGGAGAGAGGGGACGCGAATGTATCGTTGCAGTGCAGGCCAGACACTAGAGGGGTTGTCTAGGTGTTGCTTCTTCCAGTTAAACTTTTACAAAAAACATTTTGGCCATATCATCACCCACGAATTAAAACAATTAGAATTTGTAGATTTTATTCTCGGGTTCTAAATTACTGCTACAGACGAGCAAGACAGAGATGAAGTATTGATGGTGTGGGAGTCGAATAATCTATACTCCCCTTTCGCAGCGGTCTTGGAGCGGTCTTCTCGTCACTCTGACTTTTTCGCTGGTAGCGACCACTGTCTTATAGGGAAGGTTGTTTTTGCCTTGTCATCTTTATCTAAAAACGTAATTTATCTTCATTCAGTGACTCTCTTTGCCCAAGCCGCTTGTCACATACTCGCGAAGTTCAATTCAATTAGCTGATATCCATCGGAAAAAAAATTGTCCGAAAATATTTTTTGTTATAGGTAAGCTGTTTTCCATTTAACAAAATATCAGCTGACTCATTAATATTGCTACGCAAAATACGCTAATGAATAAAATAAAACTAAAATGTTATTCTTTTGTAGGGTTTTTTTCCAAGAATGTGAGAAAAGACCGGCGTCACAAATTAATCTCGGTATCAAATAGGTCTCCATAAATATCGATAATTGTTTCCCACCACATAACACTAAACTTATGACCATCCACATGTTTTTAATTTACATTAAGATTCAGTCACACTACTCAACGGATTAATGGAAAATCTTGTTGTTCAAAATTTAATTTGGGGAAATAAAGTTTTTTTGATTCAATTGAGATTCTCACATTTTTCAAGAACTTTTATATTAGAACATATCAAGAACTATATATATTTTAATTTTGATCAGAAAATCCATCTGCATTTTATCTATAAAAAAAGAAATAAATGTTCAAAAATTAATATAATGTGATTTTTTAGAATTTGTTTTTATATTCTTTCACTTTCAAGATAGATCTACTCTGGAAATAATACACAATTCACATATTGGTAAGGTGGCAAACTCAGAAAATTAGCAGGGGATGAAATACGTATTTTCTCCACTATATATATATATATATATATATATATATATATATATATATATATATATATTCGCGTCTTTTCAATTCCAATCCGTTATCTATTTCACGTCCTGCACTTCAAAAGCCCATAGTATCAGTCATTCACACACACATATATATATATATATATATATATATATATATATATATATATATATATATATATATGAGAGAGATAGAGACTTTAATTATATATTTGTATGCATGCAGGCGAATATGCTTATATAATGAAATATGAGATCAATGTACCTAAGATTACATATTGCTTTCTTTTAGGGTAAAATATGTATTTGAAAATATTTATACGGATACGTTCGCTTGCATTTTTGAGCCTACAGTAATCTATCCATCAAAATATGGTGACGACTGAAATTTACTCGGCCCGACCTATATCGCGAAATTTCATGAGAATTACTTTAGAACGCCCTAGAATTGATCTAAGTAATTACATTCTTAATTCTTTATTTTACAAATTTTCACATCTTTGGTCATTTCTCAGTCATTCCTGTGACTATTCATTCATTTTGTATGATTACGAACTTATCGTGTTATAAATTTAGATTTCTGAATTTAAACTCTCACTTAGGATGTCTTGAAACATAGTATCGCCTACTTTTCCGTGTTTACTCATTTCCTATCCCCTATGCAATTTCTTCTCCTAGGTCTGTCTGACTTTCTTATTTGCTTTCTTGTACAAAAATACTTGCATGCATTCAATGTCCATTCGATTTCAGCAATAAAACAAAGCTCGTGATCTTTCGTCCAAGATAAATAATTTAACGCGCATGCGCTAGTAAAGACGGACAGCGACATCTATGCTGAAGAAACAAAATCAACAAATATCAGACAAAAATTCAAGTATAAAAAAAAAATGAAGGGTAAAAGCTAAATAGAAAAATCATTACTTGCAGGAATTACTTGAGTTTAAATGAGATTTCTATGTAACAGGAATGGTAGTGTTTTCATTGAAGATGGCAGACGTACAGAGATCAATATAAAGCAGGATGTGAAATGAGTAGGTGGGTATATGGAGGATATTTTAAGAGAGAAACTTCAGTGATGGGATGGAAAAATATTCTAATATATACGTGTGTAGATTACTCTGCTATATTTTGCTTTAGTTCGAAATCCTTGAGATTACTGAAGTAAAAATACATTTTTGTAAACATTTTAGTATTGACATTTCAATAACTTTTTTGTTACTAACTTTTCATATTAGACTTTCGACTCGTGAACAGCGCAGTAAATGAATACATTTTAATTTTAAATTCCTTTTATTCTTTAATAGACGCCTATGAGATCTTTTTTTATTCATATTGATATAGATAATATGAAAAATAAATTAAACGATATCTGTTTATTTAGACGAATAGAACGTTTTCCCTGTCTGTAAATTATGGCATTAACTGCAAAAAGTCATGGTCATGAAGCCATTTCTTTGAAGCGAGAAAATGATTATTTTTATTATCGAATTGCATAAGTCTATCAAAATTAATTACAACATTTCTTGAATAATATAAAAATGTTTCACATATCGTAACATAGGTTAAGTATGTGGAATATATGATAACCTTATTGAAACGTTATCGATTTGTAAGTGGAGGCAATTAATGACAAAATATTAAAAACGTATAGCATTTGTAAAAATATTTGTAAACTAATGTAATTTTCCAAGAATTATATTTTGATCCATTTTAATTTACAATGTAAACGATATATATATATATATATATATATATATATATATATATATATATATATATATATATATATATATATATATATATATATATATCACATTATACATTTTAGTAGCTAATCATATTTCAGTAGACACTCTGATTATTTATTAAACAGAATATTTATTTATTCATTTATTTTGTCTACCAATCTGAATATTCAAGAATCTTATGAAAAAAAATATCTCCGTCAGGATTCTAAGCTTCATCAACATCGGCAAACCGTCGTTAGATCTAAAGTGACATAACATACACGGTCACAAAGAAGCTTTGCGGTTCAAGTCTGTTCTGAACAGTGTTTTAAGCGAAATCCTTCCTGATATAGATTCCTCGAAATTGTCATATCTGCTTGAAGTAATTTTCTAAAACATAATGGAGAGCAACGCTTCTTCAGGGCTGAATCTATTCAGAGAAGTCGGTTGAAACGCCCGTTCTCCTCTACTCATGATTATGAAAGTGTGTATTCTGTTGAAGTGACCATCTTCTTTAATAAGATTTGTTTATTCAGGGATGTGGTCTAAAATGAACATACTGTTTAATAGATACACAGAGCTCTACTCAGATATGAGTATCTGATAAATATAAAGTTATAAAATCTGTCGAATTAATAAATAACATATCTGTTACTTCTATAGGCATATACACTTGCGTATATATATATATATATATATATATATATATATATATATGTCTGTGCGTGTGTGTTTGTACGTGTGTGTGTGTGTGCATAGTCTTTATTTGCAATAATGTTTTTGAAGCCGGAATTGTTGTACTTTTAGTGAACAACCATACACATACGCACAATTCCAAACATAAACTAAATTAACCAGAGACCAAAGAACAAGAAAATGAGTAAAATTAAAAACAGTTGAAAGGAGAGGAAGAGAAATCAAAATCAGTCAACAGCCATGAAAATTAAAGGAAATAAATAACACACTCATGCTAATGAAAGAACTTGAGAACCTAGAAATGACAGTAGATTAACTCCTTTCCGATAAGTGTACCTATCCACGAAACTCCGAAATAAGAATAAGTTAAAAAATTGCTTTTTCACAATTTATATATATATATATATATATATATATATATATTTATATTCATCACTGATAGCAATTTTACACCCCCGCTGTCATTCATGTAGTATACAGACGACCGGCTCTGAATTGTAATTGTTCAAATATGACATAATGTCTTTTCTGCCAGAAATGGAAACTATTATTATGGAGAGACGGAAACGGAATTTCATCTACGGTTTAATAACCACAAGAAAATCACTTGAACCAACCCTTTCCTAGCGCTGATGACATCATATTTTAGGGTCTTCATTCGGGGAGAATGGCGAAGATCGGAGTTGAAATTTATTTATTTTCAAAAAAAATTCAACCATCGAGGGTTCAAACAGTTATTTGTGTTTACTCAGAGGGTATAACTTCCACAGCGAAACCTCAAACCAACAACAATACTCAAGTGCCCTTTTTTGCTTCTTCCTCTTTTTGTTAAAAAACACACAAGCGTGTTCGAATATTCTGACTTTTAAATCTAACTATTCTCGTTTCATTTCACTCAAAATCTTAATATATAATAAATATCAATTTTAGTGTAAATATTGGTATCATTTTGTTGGCTTCTTATTCTTCAAATTTTATTAACATACATATATATATATATATGATAGACATAGAGAAATTGTTAAGGTACGGAAATAATCGTTAATTTTTAATTTTATGATGCTTTATCTGACTTTAGCATACTGAATTTTATTATCACTATATAAATCTTTTATAAATTTGAATATTATAATGTATCACGCTCAAATTGAAATTTCAAATCTAAGAATTAGAACCAATAACTTGTTATAGCGTTTTTAAAAACTTTATATGTCTAGGAAAGTACAAGTCTGGAATTTGTTTGTGGTATATGTTTAGCTTTCTTATGTATGAGTGTGTTTGTTTAGTATCTGCCTATATTTCTGAGATGAGGTATTATGTACGTCATTTACATTATTCGAACCATTGTCCACATATTTGTCGCCATATTTGTTACGTTGTACGCTCCGACTTGGAATGCCGGACTTAACCCTTTATTTCGCTCATTGGGGTAGACTGTTCTAGTTCCACATGCCCTATGGGTGTCAGTTATCAGTTACCTACTGTTAATTTCCCTCTGAAAGTTCTCCACTACTTTAACCGGGTATTGAACTCACGATCATTGTGTCCTCTCACTGAATGTAACCAACGCCTTTATTCACTGTGCCATATGTTCTTGAGTACATCTCTGTATGAATTTCTGGGTATTATAAACCTAATGTCTTCAGCAACCATTTTACCAGCGCTGATATTCCAATTTTTTGCTGTTATCCTACATGTTTTTACCAGAGCTCACATTGCTTTTTTTGTTATTATCGCTTTTCTCTGACACTCCTTATTACTGCTTCCCATATTGTATTCATTTCTATGCTTGGTTGGCTCAGGAGATTTTTGGGGCCTAGCTTGCTGATTTCTTAATTTAACGAATTTTCCAATGATGTTCCTTGTCTATGATCTCAACCTGATCCCACAGAGGGCGATGATCTCCCTTTTCTCACCATATGTGCTCATCCACGCCTGATTTTTCAACTTTCTGGTTTTCTTGAAGACTTACCTTAAGGTGGTGACCTGTCTCTCCTTTATATTTCTTTCCGCAGCTGCACGGGATCGCGTACACACAGTCTTTAGTCATGTCTATGGAGGGTTTTCCTCGGGAGAGATATCTGCGAAGTGTCGTCAAGCTTTTGAAGGTTGTCATGATGTTACATGGGCCGTAGATCCTTTGTATTTTCTCTGATAACCCCTTCACATAAGGCACGCAGATTGTTTTCTGAGTGTTGTCCTCCTCTTGTATCCGCCTATCCAAGTTTTGGGGGGCTGCTGCTATGTATCCTGGGTAGTTGTTACGTTGTAGGGTACTACTTATACTGATCAATTCTTTATTTAATATCTATGGGTTGCCACTTATGATTTTTGCTCGGTGTTGCAAGCAGAGAATGATCCCTTTCTTTACTTTGTATGGATGGTGTGATTTCAAATTGAGGTACTGTCCGGTGAATATCGGTTTACGGTATACGGATCTCTTGAACCAATGTTCTGTTCGAGATATTGGAACGTCAATGAATGTGATAAAGGTTTAAGTTCGACATTCCAACCCCCTGAAGAAGTCTGGACGTTACAATGTCCGAAAAGTTGTAATAAATATGGCTACAAAGATGAGGACAATAGTCCGAATAATGTAAATAATGTGTTTGTTTGTAAAGTCACTTTGAATATTTCATTATACACAGTTTTAAGTTAAACAGTTTTTTTCAATGAGCTTTAGAGCAGTCGGTTGAGATTTCTCAGGATAATATTTGTAAATATGTATATATTTTTGAAAGTAGGATTATGGTGCGAAACATATTCGGCAAGTTGAATGACATGTAAAAATATATTAAAACTAGTTCATTGTATTTATATATACCTGATAAATTAGGATTATATATATATATATATATATATATATATATATATATATATATGCATCTGTGCGTATTTCTAATGTTAGTTCATATTAGTATTTAACTACTATTTTGTGAAATATTATATATATATATATATATATATATATATATATATATATATATATATATATATATATATATATATTATAAATTAATTGATTTAAAATATGGTTACTTACACAGTTCCAACCATGTTTCAAAAATAGAATAAAAAACTCCTAATTTTATTTTTGCAATTAAATTAAAAGCATTAGTTCCATTTCATCTTCAAGCGAATTTTGGAGTAACTTTTAAAAATTACCGGGTTTTAAAGACACAGCTAAAATCACGTTTCCACGGTTACAGAATATTCTACTCAAATTGAACAAGGGGTGTCTAGATTTTCCTTATGACAGTATCATTGTATCAGTTATTAGCTACAATTTGGTAACGGGTAGGGATGTATTTTACACTGAAACCTGACATCAGTTGAATGGATGTCGTCTGAATTTTTAAAAAAAAAAAATTGTTAAGGGTAAAAAAATTTCAACGTCATTTTTTAAAATTAAAGATTTTTTTCTAATACTTTTCATTTAACTACGATTTGAAATATTTTCCTTTTTAATTTTTATTTTACTATATTCTTTTTAAGAACAGTTAAATGTATTAGAATCCATTATATTATGTAGGATTATTTTAACATTAAGTTTAAGTATGTATATGAGGTTACATTTTTTTTTTTTTGTATATGACTATGACAGCAGAAACCAAAAAAATTTAGACAATGGAAAAATTAAGATAAAAACTGATGTAAATAAACAAAAACTATGTAATTGTCGAAACCCTCAAAATTGCCCACTACAAAATAAATGTTGCACTGAATCATTAGTATACCAATGCAATATCTCTTCGATTGAAAGTCCTGATAACATAAAAATATATATAGGTTGCACTAGCCATGAATTCAAAAAAAGATTCAACCAACATCATACTTCATTTAGAATAAATAAATATAAAATCAAACATCTCTCAAAATATTTCTGGCATCTAAAAGAATCAAATAAAACACCTACAGTAAAATGGAAGTTAATAAGAAGAGCTAGAATTTGTAGATCATTAAACGACCCGTGTCCTCTATGTATACAAGAGAAACTATATATTACTAAGTTTATAAAAATAAAAATTTACTGAATCAGAGAAATGAAATAGCTATTATATGCCGTCATTGTCAAAAATTTTCCTTAAATAATATATAAAAAAAAAAAAAAAAAGTCCATTGGAATGGCAGGAAAAATGTTTGAAACTTGTATTTAAAATTTAAAATTGTGGTTAAAACGTATTAAAAACATAAACACCGTTTAAAAATTGTAGTTAAATAAAATGTATCCCAATGAAACACCTCGATAATAAATGTACTACAAACACTAGAATGAATCCAATAAAACACCTACTGAAAAATGAAATTATAACTAAAGCTAGATGATGTAAGGTAATGTATGACCCATTGTTCTTTTTTGTACATACATATGAAACTTTATTACTAAGGTTACATATATTTAAAAAAATAAATTAATTAATTAATACATAAAGTTTACTAAATCTGAGAAATGACTTAGATAGTTTTGTAGTCTGTGCCATTTATATTACTTAAATAATGTTTAAATATAATAGTTTAAAAATTGTAATTTACAAATACTTTGATATGGAAAAATAATTATACTTACTATGAGTAATTATCCTTTTGTTATAAAGTAATATAGTCAATTAAAACTAACAATGAAAATATTTTAAAATTTTAAAGTGGTAATTTTAAAATTGTAATTAAAATTGTAGTTAAATAAAATGAATTCTAACCTGTTCTTTGTACATACATATGAAACTTAATTACTTAGGTTACATATATTTAAAATAAATAAATAAATTAATTAATAAATAAAGCTTACTAAATCCGAGAAATGACTTGGCTAATTTTGTAGTAAGTTCCATTAATATTACTTAAATAATATTTAAATATAAAGGTTTAAAAATTGTAATTTACATATAAGTGGATATGGAAAAATAATTTTACTTAATATGAGTAATATTCCTTCTGTTATAAAGTAATATAGTCTATTATAACTAACAATGAAAATATTTCAAAAGTTTAAAGTTTGTAATTTTAAAATTGAAACTAAAATTAAAGTTAAATTGAATGAATTCTAACCTAAATTTCTTTTAAATAATACTACACACACTAAAAAGAATCCCAAAAAAACACATATAGTAAAATAAAATTAATATGAAATGCCATAAGATGTAAGCTTTTGAATGATCCATGTTCTTTGTACTTACATGAGAAACATTATATTACTAGGTTTATATATATAAAAAAAAAAAAAAAAAAGATGTAACCTCATATACATACTTAAACTTGAATTAATACATAAAGTTTACTAATTCTGAGAAACGACTTAGATAGTTTTGTAGTCTGGGCCATTAATATTACTTAAATAATATCTAAATTAAAAGTTTAAAAATTGTAATTTACATATACTTTGATATGGAAAAATTTTTTACTTACTATGAGTAATTATCCTTCTGTTATAAAGTAATAGAGTCTAAATTAAAGCTAACAATGAAAATATTTTAAAATTTTAAAGTTGTAATTTTAAAATTGAAATTAAAATTGTAGTAAAATAAAATGAATTCTAACCTGTTATTTATACATACATATGAAACTTTATTAATTAGGTTACATATATTTGAAATAAATAAATTAATTATTAATAAATAAATAAAGTTTACTAAATCTGAGAAATGACTTAGCTAGTTTTGTAGTAAGTGCCATTAATATTACTTAAATAATATTTAAATTTAAAAGTTTATAAAAAAAAAAAAAATAATAATAATTTACATATACTTTGATATGGAAAAATAATTTTACTTAATATGAGTAATTTTCCTTCTGTTATAAAGTAATATAGTCTATTAAAACTAAACAATGAAAATATTTTAAAATTTTAAAGTTGTAATTTTGAATTTGTAATTAAAATTGTAGTTAAATTGAATGAATTCTAACCTAAATTTCTTTTAAATAATACTACACGCATTAAAAAGAATCCAAAAATAACACCTATAGTAAAATAAAATTAATATGAAATACCATAACATGTAAGCTTTTGAATGACCCATGTCCTCAGTACTTACATGTTAAATATTATAATAATAGGTTTATATATAAAAGAAAAGTTTAATGAATCAGTGAAATTAAGTAACCATTTCTGCTGTCATAGTCATATACAAAAAAAAAAAAAATGTAACCTCATATACATACTTAAACTTAATGTTAAAATAATCCTACATAATATAATGGATTCTAATAAATTTAACTGTTCTTAAAAAGAATATAGTAAAATAAAAATTAAAAAGGAAAATATTTCAAATCGTAGTTAAATGAAAAGTATTAGAAAAAAATCTTTAATTTTAAAAAATGACGTTGAAATTTTTTTACCCTTAACAATTTTTTTTTTTTTAAAATTCAGACGACATCCATTCAACTGATGTCAGGTTTCAGTGTAAAATACATCCCTACCCGTTACCAAATTGTAGCTAATAACTGATACAATGATACTGTCATAAGGAAAATCTAGACACCCCTTGTTCAATTTGAGTAGAATATTCTGTAACCGTGGAAACGTGATTTTAGCTGTGTCTTTAAAACCCGGTAATTTTTAAAAAGTTACTCCAAAATTCGCTTGAAGATGAAATGGAACTAATGCTTTTAATTTAATTGCAAAAATAAAATTAGGAGTTTTTAGCTTCTATTTTGAAACATGGTTGAACTGTGTAGCGAAAATAACCATATTTTAAATCAATTAATTTATAATATTAATGCTCTGTAAATTTACATTGAGCACTATTTTGTAAAAATAAAATATCTATAAGAATACCGGATTTTATATCTTACTGTTCTTTCTTTTTTTATTTATATATATATATATATATATATATATATATATATATATATATATATATATATATATATATATATATTTTTTACTGATGATGTTCGTATGTTGGTGTTAACATTATATAGGAGTCTTCATCTCACTGATTTTTCTGTTTTGAGTTTTCGATTATATTTACCCATTATCCAGAACAGAATGGTTTTATCAAAAATTAAAAATAATTTAAATTTACAGAGTATCACAAACATCTGAACAATCACTTCGAGAATTTTTTAAATTGTTTTCATTCTGGATCATAAAAATCCAACAGAAAACTTGAAATTTAATGTTACTTTGGATCTTTTTTCTATCGCTTTCCTTTATGAACTTCATTAGAATATAAAAGTCATTGGTGCTATCCCTTCCTCAACGAAGTCATAGATTAGGAAAAAGATAATGTTCCAAATTGCCAGCAATTTACCCAAATCGAAAAGTACCTGATGAAGGCTGAAGAATAAGACAGACAAAATCTTGTAATAACAACAACAAAGATAAGAACAATCCCCCAACTAATGACTGTAAGCAAATAATCTTCCTTTTCTGTGTGAAATTTTTTAAAAGAATACTTAATATTATGTATGATTTTATGCCGTCAAGAATTAAATATATTTGTATAGTTTTACAATTAATTTTTTCATAAATACGCCTCCGGACACAAGAAGACTAGACGTGTGTAATCCATATCAAGCTTTGTACCAAATATACATATATTTTCATTTACTGGAAAACTGTCCTGATATAAGTCTTGGTAATGACAAGTGAATTCTGAAATTGTCGACTTCCCAACATTTTCCATTGTAGAAAAAAAAATATTTTCAATAAGATCTGGTAGTATTAGGCTGTCAGTCCGTATGGAAAGAGATACGGGAAATATAGCTTTATGCATCTGCCTCAAGCCAAAACCTGGAGAGGTTTCCCTCTTCCATGAAGTTTATTAGTATTACAAGTATCAAAAGTATGTCCACCCATGAAGTCGTAATAACATATACCTATATGGTGATTTGGAAATCATTTATTGTTTACTTTGTAAAGTAATTATTTTAAAATTTATCTTGAATGTTTAATTTCATTTCATTTAAAATAAATTCTCCTCCTTTTGTTTATTTTCCTTTATTACTACTTTACTATTATATGGTATTCATACGCGTACCTGCTTTCCAATATATCTTCAATTATAGAACAAAATATATAATATACTACACAAACGTTATTGACACATTCTATTTTTATCAGGCCATCCCATAAGTTCTGTCCGAATTTTGAATAAAGAAAACAAGTGACCAAATGTTATATTTAATTACAGATTCAATCAACAATTTATTTTCCCTGATTATCTATGATATCCTTCCATCTATTAGCAAGCTTACTAATTCCATTACTGTAAAATTCTTTTGGCTTTGATTCGAAGAACTCACAAATGTCAGTTTTAACCTCTTCATGTGTTGCAAAAACTGTTTCTTTAAGCTTCGAAACAATTGGTAGTCTGAAGAAGCAAGATCGGGAGAATAAGTTGGATTTGATGGTAAGAATTCAAAGTGGATTATTCCTTGGCGATCCCACCAGATTCAAAGAAGAACATTTTGCCCATGAATTTCCCTTCTCGGCTGTGGCTGTGGTCCTTCCCCTTTACCAAACTACTGTCTACGACGCTTAAGATTTCGATAAAGATCCATTTTTTGTCGCCAGTCACAAGTCTATCGAAAAAAGGTGAAACAAGTTGGCGAGAATGGAGAGAAGAGCAGATGTCAACTCTGGATTTGAGGTTGTTTTCAGACAACTCATGAGGCACCCATTTTCCAAGTTTAGGAACTTTTCCAAGTTGTTGAAGATAACGATGAACAGTTATATGGTTTGAACTGAGAACCAAAGCCAATTCCGCAACGGATAAAGCAGGATTTTCTTCAAGGGCTGCTTCAAGAAGCTTTTCATCAAACTCAACTGGATAGCCGGTTCGATCTTCATCTTCAATGGTAAAATCTCCACCTCTGAATTTTGCAAACCATCTTCTGCAAGTTCTTTCATTCACACATTCTTCTCCATAAACTGAGTGAATGTTTCTAGCCGCTTCGGCTGCTGAGTTTCCTGTCTTGAACTCATAAAGCATTATGTGCCTCAAATGATTCTTGGGTACTTCCATGTTAGCACGGTTTTATCAAACAAAATTTAATTTTATTGTTCTCTGAAATAAAATTTGATCAGTTTAAATGCATCTAAATATAATAATGTTCAGCTCCATTAAACATTTTAAAATACTCTTTAAATTTCGTTCATTTTAACAAAAAGTTAAAATTCGGACAGAACTTATGGATGACCTGATATTTATTGCTAATAATTCCAAAGAAAATATAGTAATTGAAGTTTCTCGAAATTATTATAGATTAGACTGTTTTCTTGCTCTTCAAAATTTCAATTCATTTCGTATATTTTCATTGGGATCCAAATCTCTTTATTACATTCTTAGGAACACATTTCTGGTCTAATTTAAAATAACTTATATAAATCATTTCTATGAATAAACCTCCATGATTCAGTTTCAGACCTCTAACATTAAGCATTCCAATATTATTTTCTTCATGTGAAACTTAGTTATTTCACAGTTATTTTTATAGTGATAAACTTCCAAAACATATTAACGGATTCTGTTTGTTATTTTGCTTGTTAGGTTGAAGTTATCGCCCATCAAGTCCATTTTGTAAGTTATGATCACTTCATCGTTATCTCAGCATACAAGACGATGTAGGAAAACAGGTCATCTTTGATTTTTTTCAACAATATTTCTTACCAGGTAGAAATGCTGTACTATTGATAGTTTCTTGTCATTGGGACAGAAAAGCAGAGAATAATACCATATCTGGACTACATGATATGAATAAATCCATACTTTATCAGGTGTATTAGTAAAACGCTAAGATATGATGATTTTATTTTCCTTCTTTCAGATGTGCAGTTTCTATTCATATTTAACCTTAATTATTTTATCTGTCTAAACAGAAGAAGCAAATTTAAATAAAAATATAAGAAACGAAAATTGACTTTGTTTATTTAAGTTGTATTTTACTTAGAATTAGATTATACCTTTAAAGATTCAGTGATGTTTTAACTTTATCGCTTAAGTTTCCTCTGTTTTACATTTACAGTTTGTCTGGCTCTCCTGCTATATATGTAGTGATTCTTGATAAAATACAAAAATAATATTTAACTTTATTGATCCTGACCTTGTATCTCGGCTTCAGTTACCACCCTAACTTCTCTTCTCTGTGGCTTTTCAATAAATGCGTTCATGTTAACTGTTCTGATGAACGTTCCTCTGTGGTACTTTGACTTTAAGAACAGTAGAAGATTGATGGCAATTCGCCCCATTTAACCGATTGAATTGCTACATATAACCGCTCGATCTATGCTAACAGTTTCTTCTATCGCATTTCTCTTTTGTGGAACTCTTTTCTTGCTTTCTGCTTCAATGTCAACAACGTAATATTAATTGCAATGTAAATCATCCCCTTCTTTTATCTTACTGTGCCGAGATAAACAATTTTTCCAACAGAATTTATCTTACATATTTATAAGCAAAAAGACCTTGCTTTGAATATTGCTGCAACATCTGGTTTTGTGCTCCTTTATATATTTAGAATATTCTATAATTACTTTCATGGTAATTGGTCTAATGGATTTCCTCTATGGTACAGAGACTTATGAACTTATTTAATTTAATGGCTAGATAGATAGTTATGTTTTAAAATTGTATTCTTTTGTATTCTCGTTTGTGGAACTCTCTTCTGGCTTCTTGCCTCCCTGTCAACTTCGATCTCAAAGTTAAATGCAATGTTTTCTGTGTTCTTAATTATTGTTCATTTCTTGTTCTATCACCTTTATAGTCTTTTTCTTCATATTCACTAACACTCTGTAACCGATTGCGTGTCAGTGGCTTTATTTCCTTGCTTGGGATGAAATGATGAAAACATGATGTGAAGTAAGTCATTAAAAAGGTTGATTCTGCATCAATATATTCAGAGTCTCCATATCATCAACTACTACTTTATCCATTAATATTTTCAGCCCCCTTCATGGAAATTACTTAAAACATTAGGACTTCGAATATGTCATCCATTTTCCTTATATTTTCTAACATGTGTTCATCAAGGGAAAATGCTAACAGTGTCTTTTTTTTTCAGTTGCTTACGCTTATCGAAACTTAATTATTCTAATATAATTTTATACTTATTGCTTTGTTTATAGGCGATTTGTCGTTCCGAGATTTGGACCTGAGCAGTTTTTCATATTATTTTCTCTCATAATTGCTAGCCTCATGGGCCCAGCCTTGTCATATAAGTAGGACTTAAATAAGGGCTAATATACGTAAGCCCTAAAGCTTTACATTCCCGATAGTATTTCTGACAGAACTTTTCACCTAAATGCACATCTGCTAATTTCACTGAATCCCCTGGACCTCCTCACTGACAAATCTCACTGTCTCAAAGATGGGGTTCTGTCTCTTTTCATCAAAACATATGCAAATATCGAAAATGAACACAATATCATTCCCAATTTTATACTTCCATTGTGATTGTAATTTAAAGCCTGGCAGTCTTTACACGCTATATATTTTAGATGAAGCCCTCAAATTTTCTATGGTGGCATAGGTTGTTCTTTTTTGTTTTTTTGTATTTCCTTGATCGGAGTGATTCACATGTATCAATTTTCGATATTTTAAAAGTCAACTGCAACAGAATACAGACTTGCCGCTGACGACTACAGCGAAATATAGGCCAGATTGTAAAATCTTTCACGTGTCTAAATAAAACGCCCGCGACTAGTTCTGAAACCAAATCTTAATGAATTGAGAAAAGGGAATAACACTGACATATTCACGCAGACGCTCAGCATGCATTAATTCTCCGAGTGTGTCTGTTTTAAAAAAAGAAGCGGTGCAGGTTCATAAATCATAAATATTGGCTTTTGTGGTGAAAGCGGAAGATTAAAACATCGATGTCCCTCTATATCAGTTTGCAAAAATTATTTATAACATTGCGTTCAAGCATGGAATTACGGTTCTTGAAAGGACTCATGTTTTATTGCCGGATTATAATAAGGATAGGAATGAAGAAATAGAGAAGTATGAATCAAATCTAAATTGTCTTCGAGAAGTGTGTACTCGTCTGTGATTTACGTTAATGTGCATGCTTAAAAAACTTTTTTTCAAAATATTTCAATAAGCGGATAAAGACACAACAGATGGAAGAAACTAAACCCCAAATTTACATATATATATATATATATATATATATATATATATATATATATATATATATATATATATATATATATATATATATATATATATATATATATATGGGGAGACGTGCCTGCATATATGTGTCTGTATTTCTGTGTGTGTGTCTGTGCGTATTTTCCATAATGCAGCCTCGGTTACTTCAAACAAAACAGAATGCTTCTGTCAGCATGTATTGCTTGAATATGTTGTACTTTTGAAAACAGGGGCAGAACACATCTACAGATAATTATCATTGATAGATAAAGACGAGTTAGATAGCATTGAAGAATATGCATACAAATTGAGACAGAAAAGAAATGACAAATAAATTATGAAAATAAGTTCAGGGTGTGATAGAAATACACACCGGAATTACCTCTCACATAATTGTAAGACATTAGCTAGATGAAAATACTAATTCCACTAATGTCTTTCAAGTATTTGTCAGGTATTTCTACCGCACACTATAAAAGAGAGAAATGGTCAAAGATAAAATATTATAACAGTACATTTTGTAGTGCATGGAGCATAAAATATTAAGCATGTATGGGACGAGTTAAAAAGAATTAACAAATGAGAAGCACGAATATTAATAAGAAACAAAGAAATATGGATTACGGAAAAGAAATTTAAAATAACGGAAAATTAAATGTGGAAGAAAAAAATTAATTTGACTAGCTTCAGTGACATTTTATGTATTAAGAACAGTGATAAAGTGATTAAACCGACAACAGACAAACAAAACAATGGGTTCTAAAAGAGAAGAATCAAGACTGATACAAAGCAAGGAACAAGAAAACAAAAGAAAATAAATATTGTGCATAAAATAGAGGAAGAAAAATATTAAGAAACTAAAATGAAAATTGACAGAGACAAAGGAAATTAAAAAGAAAAATATCAACAGAACATATAAAATCTAAAGAATGTTAAAAAAATGATATACATATACTTCCTCCACTAATACTACATCAAGTAGACGTAATTTCATGTCGTCCTAAATGTAATCGGCCAGTTGCCTTTGAAAAATAATAATCTTTAAAAAAACATTCTCTTAGAATTTCTGCAAACAAATGTAATTGTCTTTTGTGTCTTTCATTACGAAAGATGGTTCATTTTCCTCCTATCTCCATTCTGTGGGATATGTTCACGCAAATCAAAATGACGTCTGTAGATGACGCTTTGAGAGAGACATCAAACATGAATATAAAATATTATTTTCTCCAACTGTTACTTCCACTTTTAAAAATTGTTTTTCCCTGAATCTTATCTTTGCAAAATTTTCAGAAACAGATTTTTCCAAATATTATCTAAACTACTGATTTATGCCAAGACAATGCAAAACATAATAAAGTAGAACACAAACTTATCTCAGAACAAATTTACTATCACTTTCCGATTGAATATATTATTCTTTAAAAATGGGGGAATATGATAATAGTTATAAATTTTATATTCATTTTTTAGAAATACATTTAATATCGAATATGATTAACATCTCTTCGTCATTATTTTATACAAAATCTACCTGATAATTATATAATTTATTACTGTAAGTAAAAGTATGTATGTATATTTCATTACTGAATACATCACTGACTAAGTATGATAGTTACACGGCAATACATTATGGAGTTTATCTTACTGCACAGTCGCGTGAGTAAAACACTAAATAATTATAATCCTGAAATTATCAATGTGTCAGAGAGAAATACTTATGGGAAAGTAAAACAAGAATAAACCTCAGAATATTAGGCAAACTTAGATTTTTGTGTTTGTTATGTCGTAAAGATGAGGTGGAAGGTAAGCTAGTTTTTGCATTGTTTGCTATGATTTACCTGACGATTGCATTACTTTAAAATAGTTGTGTAGAAAACAACTGATTGCATAGGGCGAATGCAAAATTCAAATGTTTCAATAAATGCTTCGTTCACTAACATACAAATAACGTCGCATCAATTTTGAAAAACTACTTTATTTTACAAGTTTTTATTTACAAATCATATATAATCTCATTATATATCTCATTGTAATTTTCAGAGCATCCATAAAAACAATGATTTTAATTGTATCTTTTGTTTCTGTTTTTTTTGTGTGTGTGTGTGTGTGTGTGTTAGAAAATTCAGGTTAGCAGTTGTAACCTGTAGCACTGACGTTGCTCTTACGATATGAGCAGATGAAATGTCGAAGGAAATAGAAATCACATTAATTTCATTTCTTTATCTAAGAAATTCAGTTTGCCATTTTTGTTTATAATGAATAGCGATGGTGTAAATGCTAGCAATATATAACAACAAAATAAAACGGTTAAAGAACTAAGGAAAAACTAGCATATTTTAATGATCTCCAGTTTTTTTATACTACAGTTTCATCTGTATAGCGTTTTCCACCATTTCAGGCAAAGAATACAGTGATTATATAACTTATGCTTAGGAAATGAAAATGATTTTATCAAGTGTTTTGCTTATGGGGAAGATTCCGAAAATGTGTTAGTTAGGTTTTCATGCATTAATCTATAACTAAACCTTTGCACTTTTAAAGAAATAATCTGATAAAAAGTGTAAATTTATATACATATTCTAACAAAAAAGTATTCTGTGACTCAGCTAGATATAATTTATTCAAATAAATAGTATGCCAAGCTATTAATTATATTATCGCCGAACAACAAAGAGAAAATTAATATCACTTCTCGACAAATGTTCCATTATCTTTAATAAATTAAAGTAGAATACTTTCAACAAATGTTAATCTTAGAATTAATTTAGCGTTAAAGAATTTTCCATTAGGAGAAAATTCTTCATAAAAATAATATTTGTTAACAAATTGCTAGCCATATTAATATGTATTTTAAGAAAGATATGCCGATTTCCCTTTCACCTGCAAATGTGATTGTTTATAATCTTAATGAGACTCTTTGAATTAAACGTCTACTTGTACACAACTAACCCCAGACCTTAGGTGGTATAGATATGTACGTTCAATTTTAAAATGGTCAGTTTCTTGTATCACTCCTGAAACCAGATGCCTGCTCTTGCCATGATCTAACATTGTAAGAATCAGATCAGAACCAAAATAGAATGATATTTGCATGTCTTGGCTGGAGCTAATATTTCGCATCAGATAGAGACGAAAGGCGAAATATTATCGCCCCAAAAATATTATTTTCGATTCTACAACCACTTTCTTATAGAGCAAAAGTAATAGTCCTCTCGTTATTATTTTCACTGTATTCTTATGAATCGCAATTGGTTCCACAAGTTCAGAGTTTTCACTCAACAAAACCCTGACATACCAGATAAGCTCGGACGAATCATTCTCATTCCCCACGTATTCCATTGGAAAGAAGAAAATTCCATTTCATCAAATTCTTTCTAAGAATGATCACTTTGTAGAATCAATTACCGAGAGTATGCTTCCACAAATTATATATATAATTGAAACCAATAATTTTCCTACATATATTCACACACACACACACACACACACACATTATATATATATATATATATATATATATATATATATATATATATATATATATATATATAATATTATATGCGCGGTACTTATTAGAAACCGCTCAATATCAGTGATAAAGCTAACATATTTGGTCGGATTGATATGAGTTTGTGACCCTGGGTTTCACGCTTTTGCGATCATGAGACAAACTGATTAATTTTGTTAAAAATTTGTGTTTATGTAGATTGCGTGTATTGGTGTTATCATGGGAGTGGGGGGAATCGTCGTCGTGATGAACGTGCTAACGCAAAAATAGATGCATGTCCGTACAGCAGATTAGGTACGCAGACACACATACACACTTGCTTGTCCGTCGGGACTCATACATATATTAACATATGTGGACTGTTTCGGATTCGACATATCTATGTATATGGGTGGTGTTGTGTCTATACATACGCATTTGTATGTTGAAATCCAAAGATTGGAAGTGTAGGGAAATTTTCTCGTGAATTTCTCGTGAAACCCAGGGTCACAAACTCACATCAATCCAACCAGATATATATATATATATATATATATATATATATATATAATTTAAATAAAAACAGACCATTTTAAGTTTATTTTACCACAGCCCTTTTAAATGACTGCGGATCATCAGACTTTACTTCCAAAGTTTGAAACAAAAAATGAAAAGAAATTTACATATTTACGACAGGCCGTATTAAATATATGTAAATTAACGAAGTGAGGAAGTGAGGGAGGGAGAGAGAAGGTATGAGTGAGTTAGATGTAATTTAAAATTTCTATACTTTCATACTCAAAATTATTTGAGGAGGTCCAGACATTGAAACATTTAAACGGTTAACTTAACTGAAGTTATATATTGATATCGAAGGGGAAGAGGTGAATAACACAAAGAGAAAAAGGGAGAAGGAAGTCATGACAGAAGGTGTCACTAATTTTCTTTGGAAAAAAAGGCTAGAAACAGACACTGTCATTTTGTTTTACTTTGAAAGTGTTATTTTGGGGGTTCATAAAGATTATAATGTTTGATATAAATTTAAGTGTCTGAACTGTCTACAAAGAATTAAATTTGATGTTTGTTAGTGATTTAATTTTTTTTTTATTTTTGGGAATTTCTATGAAATAGTCGATTAGAAAAATATTCATATAAAGTACATTAAAAGAATAAAATTTTATTTTAAAATATAAGTTTACTTCTAGTAATGATTTTTATCCTTTTAATTTTTATTTTTATTATTGATTATTAAGTTGACATCTCTATCCGTTTGATGTTTGTTCATGAAATTAACTCGTCACTGTTTCTAGATAGGTAATCTCTTTTACTTAAATTTTACTTAAGTTAATATGAGGTAATATTTGAAGGTAATATTAAAGATCTTGCTCTGTCATATACTGTATACACGCCCATGCAAATATCACATATACACACGTTCCTTTACATGTGCAATCACTCATACAGGTACCCATGTACCGATATACACAACATTTTTCCAATTTAAATATGTTATCATCAATAATGATTATTAAAGGGTAATATAATTCAG
This sequence comes from Acanthosepion pharaonis, assembly GCA_903632075.3. NCBI lineage: Eukaryota > Metazoa > Mollusca > Cephalopoda > Sepiida > Sepiidae > Acanthosepion > Acanthosepion pharaonis. Next base: position 2,392,147 of record CAHIKZ030000347.1, read on the forward strand.
TTTAAATTAAATTATCAATTTAAAAATTTACCTCCATATTATAAAGAATTTTAAACTCACATTTCCAACTGGAGAATATTAAAGGAGAAAATGAGGTAAAACTTTAATAACAGGACTGTAAGTCCTTCTTTTGTAATATTCTATATATCTATAAATATACGCATACACACATATACACATATACGTATAAATATACACATACACACACATATATACATACATATCCATATATGTACTTATATCCTCATATCCGCATACATATACATATATATATATATATATATATATATATATATATGTATATACTACTACATGCACACATAAATATGTAGATATATACACGCACATACATGCATATATACATATACACACATTTACCCACATATATACATATATATATATATACATGCACATGCATACACCTACATATACACATATATACATATAGACATATACACTCATATACATATACACACACATACACCAATATATGCATATAAATATATACACCCACATGTGCGTGCATGCATGAAAATATAACAAAATTACATTATTATATATATATATTGTGAGACCGGAAACTACCTACACAATAGACTCTTCCAAGCCTATATTAAGTAGGCGACATAGCACTCTAGAGAGAGTTATAGTAAGCTCCGCTTACACTATCTCTGTAACCTATTGTTAATATATATTTCTTACATCTAATCCGTGTTTCGTGTTTTACTTCTGTGGTCCCAACTTTGGCCCCACATCAGTGGAGACGAGGATTCGAGAAACGCACTCACGGCGAAACCTAAATACCTTACCAATCGCACATCTGGGTCTACGAAGAATTCTAGAAACGCATTCACGTCGGAAAACTGCAATACTTTGACAGTCCCACAACAGTGGCGATAGAAAAGATTCGAGAATTTCGTTCTAACCATATCAATAGCGACGGTACTCGAAAAATACACAAACTCCACGCGTTCCAACAGCAGTGTTGAACGTGAAGTTAAGCTGGTATTAATACATTAGCGATTTAAAAGCTAAACACCCAGCGTCTATATATGTTCCAATACCAAACATCAGTGACGAACTAGCGATTCAACATCTACGGAATATTAAAGTCTGTTCAAAACGAGAACGATTTCTACACACCCACACACACAGAAAAGAAAACAGTTGTTCGTAAAACAAACTGACAATACAAGAGCAAGTACTAGCATTGTACTTAAGTTTTCGAAAAATCTATCGAAAAAATTGATTTTTATGTAACTGAGTTGAACTCGTGCATAAAATTATTCTCCCCTCAAATGCACTGAGGTGAGTTTTCTCTTTTTATAACTCTATAAAAAAATACTTAAGTGTGGGGAAAATTTATTCAATTACGTCAAAATTAACTGAACCACGGGAAAAAAAGCTAAATACATAATTAGTTTCGTTTAACTATTGTCTGTCCATTTTTTTCTGTAAAAGAAAAAAAAAAGGAACAAAAATCTATCAAGATTTTTTTGTGTACCTCCTCTTAGTACACGTGTTTCAAAGCAAAAAAAAAAGTGCTGTCATTTTTAAATATGGAAGATTTTCAAAAAGCAGTTGACCAAATGTTAAAACTAAATTTGGATCAGCAACAAAATCAGAAGAAAGACAACAACTATTTTTGGAATTACATAAACAACAAATGGAATTCCAACAAATTACGCTTCAGAATGCTGAACTACAACAGAAACAACTTAAAGAATTACTCGTAAATACATTAAAAGGCTCAAACTCTGGAAAAGATACAATATTCTCCCAAAGTATAATCTACAATTCAATAGAAACCTTTGAATACGTACCAGAGAAAGGCAAAACGTTCGACGCTTTTTACAGGCGCTACGAAGATATTTTCAACTTAGACTGTGAACAATGGCCCAGTAAAAAAAAGGTACGTCTTCTATTGAGAAAACTGGGAACTACAGAACATAGTAGGTTCATACACTTCATACTACCCAAGAAAACGACTGACTTGAATTTTCAGAGACTATTAAGCTCCTATCGGAACTATTCGGGTCTAACAAAACCTTGTTCTACAAACGTTGGAAATGCCTGAATACAGTCAAAAACAACCAGCAAGATTTTCTAACGTTTGCAGCATCGGTAAACAAGCTCTGTGATGATTTTAAACTAACCGAACTGACTGCCGATGATTTCAAGTGCTTGATTTTCGCACAAGGTCTAGTATCAGCAGAAGACGCTGAAGTCAGACGACGGGTACTGTCCAAGCTTGAGAACGAACAAGGATTGACTCTCCAAAAACTGGCAGAGGACTGTCAAAGAGTAATATCTGTAAAGTGTGACTCAAACACTATCGAGGAATCAGGTGTGATTCAGATTAATAAAATCAGAAGTAAGTCTACCTCCTATTCACCTCAAAAAGACAAAAGGCAAATCTCATGTCCTAAATTACGCAGTAACCAAAACCCAAATAGGTTAAAGAAACCGCCAGGACCATGTTACCATTGTGGTAAATGGCATTGGATGAAATTCTGTCCAGTCAAGAAAAAAAATATTGCAAAAATTGCAATAAAAGTGGGCATACTTCGTGCTGGTACGCCAACAGAACGAGAAAACCCAAAAATAAAATTAGGCAAGTTCAATCTAACAATATTGTCGATAGGAATTTAAGAAAATATGTAACTGTGGATATTTTCAATAAGTCCATTAAATTTCTGCTTGACTCGGGTTCTGATATTTCTGCGATTAACAGGCGTACTTGGCGAAAATTAAATAAACCGACTATATTAAAAACGGATAAAACAGCAAAATACGTAGCCGAGGTAATACTTACAGTAACACTAAATGGAGTTGCCAAAAAGCTCAAAGCCTACGTATTGAAAACTTCAGATAACTCTTTTGAACTGTTTGGATAGAAAACTTCAATTTTTGGGATTGCCCAATGAGTACATTTTGTTGCAAGATACAAAGTACAACGTCTAATTTGGTAAATCTAAAAAAAGGAACTTAAACAACAATTTCCCCATGTTTTTTCTGGCGGCCTTGGGAAAGCTATGTTCAAGGTGAAGGACGGTGCACAACCGGTATTCAAAAAGAAACGGAACGTCCCTTTCACTGCTCTAGAACAAATCAACAAAGAGTTAGATAGACTCGAACAAGCAGGTATTCTGTCAAAAACAGATTTCAGCGAGTGGGCAGCACCTACGGTCTACGTAAAAAAGAAGTCCAATCAAATACGAATATGCGCAGATTTTTCCACAGGTTTAATCGATGCCTTGCAAGATCACCACTATCCTCTCCCAAGCCCTGAAGAAATTTTCAATAAACTCAATGGTTGGAAATATTTTTCTAAAATCGACCTCTCGGACGCATACCTTCAGATAGAATTGGAAGAAGAAACCTCTCCGCAATATTTTCTGATATATAAATAAGTATATATCTTTATCATATATATATATATATATATATATATATATATATATATATATATATATAACAGTAAGTACTGTCAATCATCCGTTCAGTATAATGTTATGGGGATGCTTTTCTTTTCATGGAACGGGTTTTTTAAAACCTATTGTAAAGACCCTCAAGAGCGAGCAGTACAAGAGAATTTTATAGTCTTGTCTGCTCCTGTTGTTATTTCCGCTTCAACTTTGTCATATATCAGATCCATACAGAAGTCGAAACGAGTAAATCATCTCGTACTAGATATTCTCTATATGCGATGGGAGGCAAGAAACTCTGTAGATATTTCAAGGTAATAACAGATGTATTCTTCGTTGCTATGTGGTGGTTTCTACCCATTTCTGAATACAGGATTATTAGTTTTGAGTATGCAGCGCTGGTTTTGCAGATTTCGAGTGTATATGTACGTTCAATATTTCATATTTTCTAAAGGAAGCATCAATGTCCGTATAACTGGAAGAGACAGAAATGTGTCTACACAAGGATGCTGAGAATTACATGGACGGAATGACTATGCAACTTCTTACATAATATGCAAAACAAAAAAACAAAAACAAAACACTTCGATCGAAAGAGACAGCTGAAGTTTATTGATCACCTAATGGAGGCTTGGAAGACTCGACCCGGGAAATGGGAGGAGAAATAATGTAATGTAGCAGGCACACTACCTTAAGAGTTTTTTTTTTTTTAATGGATGGCAGGATGTGGCGTCAGGGTGCTTGGTAAAGAGAAAAATGCTGCTAAAGTCCGTGAGGGATAGGAAGTCCTGAGATGCAGTGAACACCCACAACTGTAATGGATACGGCACACATAATAACTTCCACCCATATGTATTAAAACTTACTAATATTACATTGTTATATAAAATCAATATAATCTGATAAGTATAAATTATTTAATTAAAATATATGAACAGTTTCAGGCGCTGCAATTTAACCAGTGCAAGCAAAACAAAAATTTTGAGAAAAAATTCAGCTATAATTAATTCACACAAAATTTATATTCAAAAAAAGCTTTCAGTTAATTATGAAAACAATTTCTATAGAATCAATTCTAAATAGAGCATTATCTCCAGTGAAACAAATATGTCTGCACCTTTTCAAATAAACTTAATTAAAATAAACTGTGAAAAGCGTTAAACTGTTGGAATTGAAACAATGAGGACATGAATATTGGGAAATTAGATCGACTTACCAATTCCTTCTTCCGAGAAATGTTTGATTTGTTCCTTTGCGTATTTTATTTAACAAATCCTTTTGTGTTTAGTTTTACTGATTTGTTTACGTCTGTTTTTATTAGAATTATTCACACTTATGTCTGTCCTTCAGTAAGAAATCAATTTTGTGGCCACTTTGATTCAATCTTTGTTTCAGGGTATTTATTCGCGTCTTGACGACAGAAATGTACTCGTGTAGTTTCTAAATATGAAGGAATATCTTGACTGGGCTGGTTTCTAATTCTGCAAAATATGAAAACATAAAAATATAACTTGATTTAATAATTAACTTTCAAAAACATTTAAAATACTTAAAAACAGGTTGCTTTAGTTGAACTGGCGATAAAGAAACTATTGTTTCACTAATGAAATGTTTACGAATTATTTGCAGGTACAGAATTTTTGCTTAAAAATTATCTTGGTTCAGAGTTTGAAAGGCGATACTGCCGAGATATGTTTTAAGAATTGTTTCGTAAATTATTTTTAGTAACGGATCAAGTAAATCTGCAAAGATAAAATGCATTCACTGAAGGAATATAGCAACAATACAAAGCAGGGGCGGACTGGGCCATCGGTCCAATCGGACCTGGTCCGAGGGCCCGGTACTGCAAGGGATCCCGCCTGACTCGGCCCCCCTTGGGTGTGTTTCTCATGGCCGTGCGGACTGCCGGACACAAGTACGGGCAGATCCGTGACCGTGCAAAAATGAAAATTTGGAGAAGAAAAAGTATCTTCGTTAGCAATCAAACTAAATTTGTGAAGAAAGAAAGAAAAACAAAGAAAGTAAAAGAAAACGAAGAAACCTTACGAATGAACGCAGTAAAAAAATGTCTCTGTTTTTTGGGACTGGTAAGTTCAAACCTGGTTCCCAGCTAGACTGCAAGGCATAGCTTTATCGGATCCTTTTTGATTTTTTTTGCCTGGCCTAAAACACGCAATAAATTATTTTAATGTTGCAAAAAAAATATTCTGGTGACCATAAATCTGGCGCCTGTAGTCTGTGGTACCGGTCAAGTCTTAGCGAACTCTCTCCCATCCCCGTCACTCCCAAAAAGACACTAAAATTTTCATATGATATTTAGAATTTCCAAAGAAAGGACACCTTATAAATTCCTGTCTGTTGCCATTGCCAAGCATTTCAGTAAGTTAAAATATTGACTAATTATTTTGTTTACATCTGTAATTATGCTAATTTGTTACAAATATTGAGTAAATTTAAATTCGCATTCTGTAATTTCTTAAGTCAAAGTTTTTAAAATGTCAATAAGAGGGTTTAATGCGAATTCAAGCAAAATATTTAAAAAATATTTTTAATCAATATTGTTTTTAAATTGACGAAGGGGTTTAATAATACTAACAGTCAATTTATGCCAGTGAGTGCATGAGATCTGACCACATTCTTCTAAATCATTGATATAATTTCAGTTGATAAGATATTTATACGTATATGTGCACTCACTGTGACTGTGCAATGTGCAATTATCTTGTTTGCTCTTCAGACATTATTTTATATATTTAAGTATAGTCGCTGTGTTTTGGAAGTCTGCTTTTTAACTCCTTAGAAAAAAAATTAAAGAGAAAATTATTACTTAACTCATAGAGAACAAACTTCCAAATAAATAAATTAAATAGAACTATTATTTGTAAATACGTACTCGAAATAATAAATCAAAAAAGTAAATTTACGAAAAACTCAACTTTCGAATTTAGCCGATAATTGTTATTTATTGATTCGTGAAAAGAAGGCAAGTAAATTAAATTAAAAAAAAACAAAAACAAACCAAATGCGATAAAATGCCATCCTTTTGTTAGTTAATAACCATTAATGAACAAAAATGTAATGTGTAATTGTATGATCTTAATTAGTAAAATAATTCAAATATTTGAAATGTGCCTAGTTTAACTAACTAACAACAATTTCACAATGAAGGAGCGTCCAAAAAATCTATCCCCCCTATCAATATGCAAATATACATCGAATATAAAACTAAGCCGCGTTCATATTTTAGATAAATGTAGAGAAGTGACGGTAAGTGATCACGTTAATAAAAGTTCGATTTTTTTACTTACCGATAGATGTTATTCTAAGTAAAAGATACTATTTTTTTAAATAAAGAAACAGAAATTATTCATATATTTCGCAAATTTCAGGGATTTTTGACATTCCTAATTTTGCAATCTTATTCATGGATTTCAGGGTGAATGAATAGAGTTGAATTCTATGTTTACATTAATGGAAACTTTAGTTTTCATTTAGGTTCTGAAATATTGAAATTACGTATTATTTATTTTCATTTTATAATTTTAAAAACTGATATTCTACATAAATACTTGCTATCGATTGTATTTTCTTTGTTACAGTGTACTTACTTGCTCTTTATAAAATTGTCCCCAAACAGATTTTACCGAGAAGGAATAATTTGTCTGGTATGCAGGTAGCTAAAAACCCTATTTAATGATGTCTGACTACAAGCATAAAAGTGGTGCTCAAAAGAGAAAAGAGAAAAAAGATAAAATATCCATGATAAAGAAGACAACAAATAAACTTGATACATTTTTTGCTAAGAAAGCTACATCCTCTGAACAAGACAAAGTTACAACTGACTTTGGCTTACAAGATAAAACATCAAAATGTGCAGAAGCACCATCTGAATTTGAAATCACACCTGATGAAAGCGAATTCGATGAGCCACCATCTAAGATTTTAAGGCCTGATTCCATGACAACCAGTACGCAGGTTACACATGCAAAAGTGCGTATTTTTTAAAACCGGATACCAGCTCAAATGCGTCAATTTCACAGGAGATGTTCTGGAAATTTCATCCCAACCAGCCTATATGTAATATACCATTTAATAGTGCTGTTGTATATGACAGACAAGGCATTCAGGGCATGAATATTAACAGAAAGTGGGTAACATACAATGAAGAAAATAAGAGTTTACATTGCTCATTTTGTCTGATGTATGCTCCCGAAAAAAGTCGAAATATACAGATGATCCAGGGCTGTTCTGATTGGAGACACATCACAACGAGACTTTTGGAACATGAAAAGAGCCAGTGTCATAAGCATTCTACTGATGCATATTTTCTGAATGCTTGTGAATGATCCGCCAAGCACAATTTGTTAAAGGAACAACTCTCCTTAAGAACCCAACAAGTTCTTCAGCATCGCTCTGTTTTAAAGTGTATAATTGATGCAATATTTTACATTGGGTTTCAAGTTTTGTCTTACCGCGGCAAATATGGAGAAGATGTTGCAACTGCAGTTGATGAAAATAATCAGGACAATGCAGGGAATTTTTTAGAGGCTATAAAGCTTCTTGCAGAGTACAATCCACACTTGCAGGAACATTTGCAGAAGGTGGTTTTGCAAGGCAAACAAAAAGATCCATCTAAGAAAGGGCGTGGCAAATTTGTTACTTTTTTAAGTAAAACAACTGTCAATAAGATAATAAATATTATTTCAGACATGGTTAAACACGAAATTGTGAAGGAGGTGAAAAATGCAGGGATGTTTTCAGTGCAAATTGACTCTACCCAAGACATTTCAGCCCATGATCAGTGTGCCATTGTCCTTAGATATGTAGTTGGAGACAGAGCTAAAGAAAAACTTGTTCGCCTGGTAAATGTGAATAATTCAAGTGGAAAATGCTTGCACAGCCTGTTACGAAATTCACTTGCAAAGATAGGTCTGACACTGAAGCAGTGTATTGGAGATTCGTTTGATGGAGCAGCAAATATGAGTGGTGTTTACTCTGGTCTTCAGGCACTTATGAAAGCAGCTCGCCCAAGTCACATCCATACTTGGTGTTATGCACATGTTCTGAATCTGGTGATCAGTGATGCAAGCAGTGGATGTGTTGCATGAGTTAGTCTTTTTGTTTGCTAAATGAACTATGCTCATTTTTCAATGATTCCTACAAAAGGATGAAGGTGTGGGAAGAGCATATGCAGACCAAAACAGGAAATAAGTAATGCCTAAGACTAGAGCGTATTGGTCAAACTAGATGGTCAAGTAGAAGCAGAGCACTTCGAAAATTGTTTGGCAATAACGCAGATCAGTCATCAGAATTCTTTTCGGACCTTCTGATCATCCTTCATGAAGTAAGCGAAGCAACTGATTTCAAAGGATCAGTTCGCTATGAAGCAAGGAAATTGAGTGAAAACTTGCGCAAATTTGAAACCATCTTAATGGCGTTTACATTCATACGAATTTTTGAAATTACAACACCTGTGTCAGATTATCTGCAGACACCAAGCTTGGTGCATGATTAACAAAGCCACTGAAAATATTGAAAAAATCTCAAGAGATTTTAAGGGCATTTATGAAACTGCGTCTGATTTTGTTGTTCGTGCAAATTATAAATTAGAAGTGAAGATTTTTGTTCCTAATAGCTTCTCAATTTCAAGCATGAGATCTAGTCGCTCAGCACCAGAAGGTATCACAGACGAGAAGAAAATTTTTGAGGTTTTATACCATAATGCGGTTATTGATGATGTGCTCTCCAGCATGCGAGCTAGATTCTCGTCTCATGAGAAGCTCTATAAGCAAATTTCCTGCTTTGATCCAAACAGGTTTTCTGAAATTTTGGCATCCCCACAAAACATTGAGCTAGGTTTGATTGCTAATGCAATACCAGAAATTGACATAGTGGCACTACAGTATGAACTGATTTCATTTGCATCAAGCTACAAAGACTTGAAAAAGGGGCTGCTAGAAAATATAAATGACAATGAAAATGATTCAGACAGCTTGGATTCAGAGGAGGAGGATACAAATGTTACTCAATCATCTGCCAAGACAACATGTAAGAATTGTTTTTCATGTGCTTTCAAGCTATTATCTGAGTACAAGCTGTGTGCAGCTGCATATGAAAATTTATATGCTGCATATAAATTTATTTTAACTCTAAGCATCACACAGTGCACATGTGAAAGATGTTTTTCTAAACTAAGACTGTTGAAAACAAGGCTGAAATCTTCGCTCGCACCAAATAACTTGGAGTCACTTATGCTAATTGCTATTGAAAAAGACATAGCAATGAAAATCAAATCAGACCAAGACAAAATTATTGATAAAATTGCAGAATCCTCTACTGAAATGAGTACAATGTTGTTACTGTAATCCTTGAAAGTTGATATTTGAAATTTTGGGCTCAGTATTATTGTAAAGCATTTAAGACGTATTAAAATGTAAGTAATATTTTAAAAAATGTATGTTAACACATTTTATTATTTGTTTTTAATATCTATTATAAATTTATAATTTAGTACATTGTTTACGTGTTGATTCGCAGTAATAAAATGGAAATTTTGTTTGACATGTCATTACGCGGCTTTGTTGTTACTATCATTATGTGTCCTCAATGAACATCTTTATGAGCTTCAAGTTTTCAAATCTTTTGATGCATATATAAACGCATACATATCTTAAATAGTGATGGGACGTTTAATCGGAATCGTTAATCATAAGAATCGTGTATTTGGGGGGGAATCGGAATCGCATCGTTAAATAAATACTTTAGATTCCCGATTCTTTCATTACGTTTCTCTTAAATTAGTCTGATGTTGAAAAAAGAAAACTTTTTTTCCATATTTCTAACCGGTAAGAGAGAAATGTACCATTTCATAAAAATAACAAGTTATAAAATGAAACCAGAGAAATACGTTATTAAAATAAAATGTATTTGATTTGCTCTTTTTTTCCTTCTTTCATTTTTTTAGGTCAAACTTATTATCTATAAATCCCACTTACACTTAACTTAATCAGTGAAACAGACACAGTGGGAGGGGGACTAACTGACTTTGATCTCCTTCCTACAAACAGTTTCTTAACTATTTTTTTTTTAATAAATCTAGAATGAATATTTTTTTAGGATTTTTTTTATGAATGCAGACATTGAATTTTAAAATTCTTCTTTAGGTGTTAAAAGGAAAATAATTAGAAATATTTACGAAGAATAACATTAAAAGAAATAACAAGGTCCTGCTTTAAAATATTTACAAAAATACAAAAGACAGTTTTTTAAAGCATTATAAAAAAAAAAAGAAAAGAAAAAAGATTAATTTAACATTGAAAACGATTGCATAAAAAAAAAAACTGGCTTCCGTTTCAAAACAATTCCGCGACTCCCGTGATCGCTTCCCGTAATCGATTCCCGTGATCGATTCCCGTAATCGATTCCCGTAATCGCTGAAAATTGGGGTTCCCTACACATACAGGTAGTGTGGTGGTACTGAGCAAGCGAAGGACCGGATGTTAACCCTCAGAGGTCTAGATAGCAAATGGCCAATACTGGTCTTTGCGCACCAGGCTCGACGCATAAGTTCCGGTAGGAAAATCAAAAGAAATAAAAAGAATATAATAAGCAATTTCACCAATTAAACGGCCCCGCGCCATATCCAACAGTTTGTTTCAGCATACTGACTCAGATCCGATGGACACACATAAATAGAACGATGAATTCACTTCTGGTCAGAAAGCCTTGAAGTTACCGTCATAGAATGTCGCTACGCTTTTCTCACCCATCAACCCGACGCCTCCAGTTTTCCTTCACCAACGGAAATATCAAATGACACCTACCAACCCATTGACCTCACCTTTCATCTCTTGGGACCTGCACGCCTAAACTTAAGTATTCACAAAATGACACTTTAATTCCTTTCATAATCTGATTTCTTTTTCTTTGAATGAACATTTTAATAACGGACTTTGTGCGTGTTAATTAAGAAACATTATACTTATCATTGATGTGTATTTAAATATAAAGTGTTTCTGATATACCCTTCTCTTTCATATTTTGTTTGTTTATGTTATGGTGACTCAATTTGATTGCTTGTTGAACCTTTAGGCCAAACTAGCAGCTGTCCATAAGTGACTGCTACTGCTTACCTACCTTCTTATACAAGCAACAATTACCAACGAATATACACTTCCCACCACACCACAAGTGTTGACCGCCGACGTGATTTTAACACATATATATACACACACGCACAACAACAAAAAAATTGAACTGTCACAAAATTAGAATTTTTATTCAACACAAACCAAAATCATGGCAGCTGACGCTGAAGAAACTACAATTAATCAAAACCAACCAATCCAAGCTGTTGCGATAAAACCACCAATCTTCATTGAATCAAACGTAATAGCTTGGTTTGCGATAATGGAGGTGCAATTTAATATTGCAAATATAAGACAGACCAGTCAAAAATTTTTTAACACTTTGGCAGCTCTCCCTGTGGACATAGTAGGAAATATGCAGCCAACTATACTGCAATCAAAAGATTATGACGCACTAAAAGAAGAAGTGACGGGCGCTTACGAGAAAACAAAACCAGAGATGCTGGACAAATTAATGTCGTCATCGACTGTAACAGGTCGTCCCTCAGTATACCTGAATGAACTTATGTCATTAGCAAGCCGAATTGGCGTGGGGGACGATATCGTACGTCACAAATTTATTCAAGCCCCACCTCACACCATTAAACCAGTGGTAGCTGCACAAGTCGATTTAGACACAGATCGTCTTGGAAAAATGGCGGACGACTTATTATTATATTTTAACAAACAAGACACCGCACATATTCGACAGATTTCGGGGAAGCAAAAAGGATGAACAGCAAAATAAAAAATGAAACTAAAAGGATACATGGCTGTTCCCACAGTGAAAAATAAATTCTACCAGTGTTCGCCCTTTTAACAAGGACCAAAAACCTCAAATTTGCTGAGCGCATTTATACTTTGCGGAACGTGCAAAATTTTGTAAGCCGTGGTGCAGATGGCCAATAAACGGAATGTTCAAAATAAACCCAACTCTCGCCCAAATTCACCAGTTCCTCGTGAGACTTCGGAAAACTAACTAGGCGAGAGGTGTTAGCTTCCATTTCCTCGCCGCTTCTCATTGTAGCCGCACGGTTAGGAGCTCAAAGTTTAAATTTTATTGTGGATACAGGAGCTGCCGTATCTATACTTCCGAAGAGATATTTAAGCGGAGCTGTAACATACCCAACCAATATCTCTTTAGTGTCTGCCAACGGTCAAAAGATTGAATGCTCAGGACAAACAGTACTGAATCTAACACTACGGAACCTCAGACGAGAATTTATCTGGACATTTATAATAACCGAAACTGCTCAGCCACTCCTAGGATACGATTTCCTAAACCATTTCGGGCTAATGGTGGACTGCACAAACAATAAGCTAATTGATAAAATGACTAATAGACAATCCGATGCACATCCATCGTCTATTATCATGAATATAGATCTAGTACCGAATAAAGATGCTAACAAAATGGTATGAGCAATTCTGGAGAAATACCCAAACTTAATTTCTCCTCATCGCGACACGAATGCAACAAAACCAAAGATATTCCACAGAATAGAAACTGGTAGCAACCCTCCTACTTTCTCCAGAGCCAGACAATTATCAGCTCAGAGATGTGAAATTGCAAAAGAGGAATTCAAGAAACTCCTAAAGACAGGAATATTTCCCTTCAAACTCTGAATGGAGTTCAGCCTTACACATGGTACCGAAGTCAGACGGCACATATAGACCTGTTGGCGATTACAGACATTTAAATACCATAACAAAAGCCGATCGATATCAAGTCCCAAATATAAATTCCTTGTCTTCGAAGCTTCATAATAAGAAGTTCTTTTCAAAGATAGACCTGTCGTCTGCTTATCATCAGATACCAGTACACCCGGAGGATGTTTGCAAGACAGCCATCCCTACCCCTTTTGGGTTATTTGAATATAACTATATGCCTTTCGGACTACGGAACGCATCATGTACTTTTCAGAGAATGATGGACAATATCTTTCGTGATACTGATTATACCTTTGTATATATCGACGATATCCTTATATTCTCAGAAGATGAAGAAACTCATTCCAAGCATATCGACCTAGTACTACAAAATCTGAGTGAGTACGATTTTAAAATTTGTCTCTCCAAATGCATATTTAGTGCTAATGAATTAGACTTTTTAGGATTTCACATTTCTGCTAGTGGTCTCAAACCCAGTGCTAAAAAGTTGAATGAATTAAGTGAATTTCCTCAACCAAACGATTCTAAATCACTACGCCGATTCCTCGGAATGGCAATTTTTTATAGAAAACTTGTGCCAAATTTCAGCGATATCATACTACCTCTCACGGAAAAAATACGTTTAAACCAAAATTCCAAGTCATTAACCCTAACAAAGGAAGAAATTGAATCTTTCGAAAATATGAAAAAGTCTTTATCAAATGTAACTGTTTTGGCTTTCCCTAGCTCGAAAGCTAACAACTATCAACTTGTAACAGACAGTTCGAATTATGCGGTGGGTGCAGCACTTCATCAAATGATTGATAATCAACCCATCCCCATAGGTTTCTTTTCAAAGAAATTATCCCAAACCCAACAAAAATATTCTACTTTTGACAGAGAACTACTAGCTGCCTATCTAGCAGTACTCCATTTTAAACATTTAATAGAAGGCAGAAATGTAATATTACTGACGGATCACAAACCACTTTGCAGTGCTTTTAAAAGCCAGTCTTCCTTAAAATCAGATAGACAACAGCGTCACCTCTGTTTTATCAGCGAATATGTGAATGACATTTCACATATAAGAGGTTCACAAAATATAGTAGCTGATTGTTTATCACGACATGTCAACGCGATCACTATTGATGTATGTGACTTACAAGAAATAATGAAGCATCAAGCTACTGTCAATGAAATTCAGGCATTCAAAGATCAACTGAAACCATACACAATAAATCAAAATGAAACCATATTATGTGACACGACATTACCTTTTCCACGACCTTTTGTGACTGAGAAGCTTAGAAAATCGGTATTTGACAGTCTGCATAATCTATCACATCCAGGAATAACATCTTCAAGAAAAATAATAAAAGCCAGATACTATTGGCCGAAGATGGACAAGTCAATAAAAACCTGGTGCACAGAATGCCAGCATTGCCAACAAGCAAAAATAATAAAACACACAAAGAGCAAAGTAAATCCATTTGAATTACCTTCCAGTCGTTTTGAAACGGTGCATGTGGATATTGTCGGTCCCTTTACCACCAGTAAAGAACCAAACTGACCCTTATTTTCACCATATCGATATTTATTAACATGCGTTGATAGAAATACGAGGTGGATAGAAGCATGCCCAATAACAGAAATTACGGCAAAATCAATATCAACGGCTTTTTGTCAATCTGTGGATCTCCTGATTCGGGGTTCCTCTTCATGTCGTTACGGACAGAGGAAGCCAATTTGAATCGAATTATTCTCAGAACTATCAAAAATAATAGGCTTCCACAGATTACGAACAACGGCGTACCATTCGCAAACGAATGGATTAGTTGAGCGAGCACACAGAACTTTAAAACGGCTATTATAGCCAGGAAAGAATCGTGGTTATCAGCTCTTCCTATCGTCCTTTGGGAATGAGGATAACACCTAACGAATCAAACTATTCTTCATTTACTGCAGTAACAGGAGTCGCACAAGTCCCCGATTATTAATTGACTCTATCAAGAACGAGAATAGTGAAATGACAAACTCGCACGTTAAAATTCTAGCCGACGAGATGCAAAAATTTGACATGGACAAATTATCCAGGGACACCTGCATACAATACCTAATTCTTACATTCCAAAAGATTTACAAACATGTAAAAGTATCTGGCTAAGAACAGACAGAGTAAGAAAGCCATTGGAAGCTCCACACAGGTCCATTCCAAGTATTAAGTCGTCATGAAAAATATTTTACTATTAAAAGATCGGATGACGTACATAGTAATGTTTCAATAGATAGACTAAAACCTGCATATATTTCTGAAAATATAAAATCAAAAGATTCCATTGGATCAAGACCGGATTTGGATAACTCCCTATCTTGTTACGAAGAAACTAATGATAACAAACCAGAAACTAGAACGAAGTCCGGTAGAACGGTTAAATGGAAGAAAGAAAACACATATTTTATTACTGATATAACAAAAAAAAAAAACAAAAAAAAAACAACAACAACTCAGTTTACTGGGGCGAAAGTTATGTGGTGGTACTGAGCAAGCGAAGGACCGGATGTTAACCCTCAGATGTCTAGATAGCAAATGACCAATACTGGTCTTTGCGCACCAGGCTCGACGCATAAGTTCCGGTGGAAAATCAAAAAGAAATAAAAAGAATATAATAAGCAATTTCCACCAATTAAACGGCCCCGCGCCATATCCAACAGTTTGTTTCAGCATACTGACTCAGATCCGATGGACACACATAAATAGAACGATGAATTCACTTCTGGTCAGAAAGCCTTGAAGT
Organism: Acanthosepion pharaonis; assembly: GCA_903632075.3. NCBI lineage: Eukaryota > Metazoa > Mollusca > Cephalopoda > Sepiida > Sepiidae > Acanthosepion > Acanthosepion pharaonis. The sequence continues at coordinate 2,408,146 of CAHIKZ030000347.1, forward strand.
TACTGGGTCATAGAATGTCGCTACGCTTTTCTCACCCATCAACCTGACGCCTCCAGTTTTCCTTCACCAACGGAAATATCAAATGACACCTACCAAACCCATTGACCTCACCTTTCATCTCTTGGGACCTGCACGCCTAAAACTTAAGTATTCACAAAATGACACTTTAATTCCTTTCATAATCTGGTTTTTTTCTTTGAATGAACATTTTAATAACGGACTTTGTGCGTGTTAATTAAGAAATATTATACTTATCATTGATGTATTTAAATATAAAGTGTTTCTGATATACCCTTCTCTTTCATATTTTGTTTGTTTATGTTATGGTGACCTCAATTTGATTGCTTGTTGAACCTTTAGGCCAAACTAGCAGCTGTCCATAAGTGACTGCTACTGCTTACCTACCTTCTTATACAAGCAACAATTACCAACGAATATACACTTCCAACAACACCACAGTAGAACCTAAGTAGGCAAGGAATCGGAATCGTCTTGGTATCGGAATCGTGAATCAACATTTTCCTGGAATCGGTATCGGTATTGGAATCGGAAAAAAAATTAGGAATCGTCCCAACACTAATCTTAAACTAAAGTTTTTTTCTTATTTAAGCCGATATGCACAGATCACCTGCTGTACAGCCTCTATATGTGGCATTTAACTATAAAAAATTGGGAAAGGGGGGCCCATTGCATTTTCGGTCCGAGGGCCCGTAATATTCTCAGCCCGCCCCTGATACGAAGCATGTTTTGATGTAAGGTTTGTTGTCAAAAAATAAGAAATTGTCAAGTTGCAAATCATGATTGATATATAGATGTAAAATGAATAAAAGCATCGTGAAAAGCAGTAGAAATCTAAACACAAATAACCGAAGTGTTGGAGAAAAGTTGACAAGTCAAATGCGTTGAAATTAAAGCATAAAATAAAAACAAATTATAAATATGCGGAATTAGAATGTGAAGAGAAAAATATATAAAGTTAATTTGTTCTGAAATTTTGGTTAAAATTAGATAATTAAAATCGTAAAATTGCTGAGTTAATTTGAAGATATACATGTAAATACAAATGAAAATTTTGATTGGTCGGTCTTGATATGTTTAGACATTCATAACATGAATACACATACAATCGTGACAGTCTTATGTTTGGTTAAGATCTTGATCTTATTGATGAAGATATTACATCAAATGTGGCACAAGGCTGCTATAGGGGGGAGGAGAAAATGATCTTCGTCTGTCCTATATGTAATTAACCTAGTCTCAGTCACTGACCCACTCACCCGATAATGTTACATTCAGAATAACGTCGCATTCCTACATATCATACAGTTTTTTTGTTTCTCCGTAGAAGATGGGCATAAAAATATCAATGTCTATTCGTAATGTGAAAAAGATATTTACAAAATCTGAACAAAACCGTATTACTAAGTGTTATAAAAAACACGGAGCAGAGTAACTCAAATTCGATTTTATACGGCACAATAGCGATTTTCCAAGCGTAGCTTAGATGTGGCACAACGCCGAAAGTATGGGGCACCCAGTGAGAATCGAACTCACTACTCAGTCGTAATTGTTATAGCGAGACAAGCTTGCTAACCATTACACCACCTCGAGGTGTCGGCACAATACAACAATTAATGCAAGCGAAAAACTATTTATAAGCAGGCACAGTCCATTTTTGAGGATAGGGACGGGGAGAGAAGCAAAAGTCACCACACTAAGTAAAATCTACTTACTATTCTAATTTGCGGCAGATGAAAATAATGCGGGACTGACTAAATATGGTAACATTGATTGAACCAACCACGTGCTCAATCAAACACCATAACAATTTCGAAAGAAACAATCGAAATGCATAAACAGATACTCATCCATTGGTGATCTAATATGCCTGTCATCTAACGAGGGAAAGGACGGAGGATAATTAAAGTAAGAAAAAAGAGGACAAAAGTAATAAGTTTCCGGTGAGCAAATGTACAAGCCGAAAAAATATCGAGTGGAAAAATAATTTACTATGCATAGATTAGATGTGGAACATGTAGTGAAATCCTGTGAGGATCGAATTCACTACACAGAAGTAACTGATATATCGAAGAAAGCTTCCAAACCATTGCATCACTTTGACGTGTCCCGTTGTATTTATTAAGCGTAGCTTAAATGTAGCACAAAGCCATAAGCATGCCCCCCCCCTATTGAGGATGGAACTCACTACGCAGTTGTAATTGATCTAGCTCCCTAACCATTGCAAACGATGAAGCGGCCTATATTATTATGATATTAGCTTGTTTATACAAGTCACGAAATTAGAGGCCTTTTATAGAAGCAACTAGATTGCATTCATTGTACGGTGAGAAGTGTTCTTACTTACCAAACTAACACACATACTGAACCCCAGTTGCACGAAACCGAGTTAAGTTGAAGAAATCCAAAAAAAATTGTATATCCGAAGGCAAGCAATTAAATGGATATACAGTTGTGCTGTATTGGAGGGAAGCATTTTTATGGATAAATTTTAGTAAGAAATCTAAACAAAAAGAAATAAGGAAACGTCGAAAAACCTATGGAATGAAGTAAATGTAAGCGTAATAAATAAAATGTGCACATGAATGAAAACAATGGCAAGCGAAAGGGGAATAAGTAAAGAGAACGTTTGGAGAGAAGAAGAAAATAAAATAAATTGAAAATAAAACTATGTAACTACTAATTTCAAAATACTAATAGAGTAAATTAATATAAAGAATCGCGTTTTATATTGGTTCGCAATTTCCTTCAGGCCAAGATGTGATGGTTGACGACACTTGTGTCGATTACAACATTAGTATTGATTTAATGGAAATTTTATTACGAAAACTATATTATGCGGTCCAGACACGTATTACAATAACAGATTTTTAAGACTCATTTTTCTTGGGGGGGGGGGGGGTACTACTTTCCCCAGATTAACTGAGATTTATTATTTGAGTTGTATCTCCAAAAAATATAGGTGGAAACTGATATCTTAACTGCATTCAAATTTCTAAGTAATCCTTGCTAGAAATCAGTCTTATACATAAGTAACTCAAACCAATATCAGGTGAAAACAGATTTATGTATAATCACACAATACTGATAATAGAATCCGCGATTTCCACGAACACCAATAACATCCTAATTATGGGTGTTAGTTAACGGACGTAGAAGAAAATCAGGTTCGGTTGTGTACTTATTTTCCAGAGTGTTAAATTAAAATGGGACTATTCTTTAACATACCTGCATGCATCAATAGCTTAGGGGTAGGATCTCATGGCAAAGCGTTTGGGTTTCGATCCCGGCTTGAAGCAATCGGGTGTCTAGCCATACTGATGATACAGCGAAACAGGCTTGTATGTGTATGTCACTATATATATATATATATATGTTACATTGTCTCTGTATAAAAATCAAATATTGTCAAATTCATAGTAAGTGCAATGAGCGAGTTAGACAGTCCTTGAGACAATATATTTTACATATCATGATAATAACGAAACTCATAGTCTGTTATATAGTTGTCAAAGATACATATTAAATAATTTAAATATTTAATGTTTTGGCATGAAAACAAAATAATTGTGCATTATTGCAAAATTAATTCGGAGAACAATGGGAATAATTTCGGAAATGAATAATATGCAATGCTAATATAACACTAAAAAGAGCGTACACAAAGAGGAAATCAAGTATGCCATAATGAAATACGGAAAATGTACAAGCGTTTCTGAATAATGTATTCATAATATGATTTAGTGTACTTAAAAGGGTTGCATTTATTCCTTAAAAGAAGAATTTGCCAACTAGTCACATCAATAGATTCATCAATTACAAGATCTGTAACTAGCTAAATATTCATGATGGAAACGAATGACCAAATTTAAGATCAAAACAGTAATAACCGCCTTAATGTTTAAAGGTGACACCAGCTAGAATGCGTATAAACAACTGATTTGCATTAAGGACCGCGTCGACATGATGATGAAAGGACTTTGTGACATCACAGATGTAATATTGAAAATACATTATGATAAAAAAATTCGCAACAGGACTAACTGTGGCACCATGCATAATTAGAAAACTGAAAAGAGATATTCATAAATATATGATTTATTTTTTCGGTTTGTTAACCATTTGATAGTTATTTAGAGATGAAGAATATTTGGGTTTTGAGAATAATTCTCTAATTGCGTTTAGGCGATCTGAGGGAAAGAAAGAGAGGGGAAAGAAAGAAAAAAGAAAGAGAAGTAGATGGTACAAAACCCGGTCATAAGCACACACGCTTAGCTGACACATAACAGGTGTCAAAAGATATCTAGGTCAAAGTACCTGACCGAAATCCACGAAAAATGGAAGTTGTTATAATTGGTTGAAGAAATAGAGTTTAGAGATAATAAAAAAAAGAAAAGGAAAGACAGAAACATAATACGAAACAAGGTCGTAAGCGAAAACACACACGCTCGACCGGCACATATCAAATGTCAAAATTATCAGATCAAGCACTTGATCTAATTCCGTGTCCACGGAAGATGGAAGTTTGTTAAAGTTGGCTAAAGAAAAAAAATTTTAGGGACAATGAAAAAATATTGATAAGTAACAAACGAAAAGGGTGTCATTGAGATGATAGGTAACAGAAAGGGAAATGTATACGAAAACAAAACATTAATACACGAAGCCCAGACAATTTCTGGGGTTGGAAAAAAACCACCCAAAGTGAAAATGCTTTTTTTGAGATAATGTAGATTTTATTATCAGCCAGAGAAAAATGGAATATTTGTATTAGCTCGCGAGAGACGCCGACAGGTCTGGAAAAATTCCTTTCGTAGATCGCATCCAATTAGCGGCAGGCTGTTTTGACAGATACCACGTGCGGAAGGGACCGATAGCGTCATTCGATCGTACGAAAAGGACAATTTAAATTTTGTTTTCTTTAAGCATGGTGTTTCTTCCCCCCAGAACAAAGCCCCGGATTGTACACACCCGATTAGAGACGTCACGAAGGAAGGAGGGAAGATACCGACCAGAGTCTCATTAGCCGAGGGCAGTCACATGATACATGAGGGAGGAGGAGAGACACCCGACCAGAGTCTCATTGGCCGAGAGCGGTCACGTGATGTGCGAGGGCGGAGGAAGAAAACAAACAAATGGAGATAATACCAGATTTTGACCTTGTGAGTTTTTTCTTTTCAGGTGTTATCACCCCCGTTGAACTCAGCTTGCATACGGCCACAATCCCTGTTTGATCCCGTCTGTCTAAGATCTAATCACAACGTGGGTAGGCAGACCGGAGGTCAGTGCAGTTACCCTAGTAACCAGGCGTTGGAAGCGAGTTGGGGAACGGCGAGGTTGGTATTTCTAACCAAAGAATAATTGGAGCAGAGAGCGAAAAAATCTCGATTAACAGATATCGATTTTATATTTAACTGGAAAATGAAACCTTTAAAAAGAGGAAGATTTGTCATACATATGGAATATTTTAAAGAGAAAACCATTAAGAGATAAAAAAGTTTTCTAAAATTATCTAGCTGCCTATTGCAATGGTTTATCTATGCCATTTTGGAGCTGAGATAAGATAATATACTTTAATTTTTTTTTGTAGATGTTTTAGAGGCAGTGTTTTGGCCGAATGTCCTCTGGTCTTCTCCTGGGAAATAATAAAACTTATATACCATATCAATCACAAAATGAACACCTGAATATAGCTAGAAACGTTTTCAATAATAACATCAATAATAAACACTAGAACAATACTTTAGATATACAAAATTCAAAGTGGATATTGAATTAAAAAAAAATATCACGAATATATTCGCAAAATCAACCAGGACACTGGGGATTGGACTAAATTAAAGTGCATTTTGACCTTTAAAAAGCAACCAGAATTTGTAGTTGAATGGCTAGAGCGTCAGTTTTCCGGATAGAAAGTGGTACTTTGATGGAGTGGACACTTTATATTAGATGAAAATGCAATAAATAAGCAAACACAGACAACTGTAATAAAAAAATAGTAATGAAACGTAATGAGATCTGCTCACTATCAGTTACTCAAATCCAATGTGAAAGAACATATTCAAAGGCCAAAATCATGAAGACTTGATTAAGAAATTCACCGTCTGAGAATAGAATTTGAAGAATATTACTATCCATTGAACATGAATGATCACATTAATTGGCTGTTGAAGCAATTATTGCCAGACTCGAACAATCATCTAGTGAACACAAACGATTGATATTAAAGAATCCTGCACGACTGAATATCTAAAAATACTTTCGATCATATTTCAGTCCTGATCTCACTAACAATATTATGCCCTCGGAAATAGAACATAGATCAATATACATCCAATAATTACAAAGTACATCTTCAAACAAACAATATAGAAACTACTAATGAGGAAATTAAGAAATCATTTTAAAAAAATAAAGAATAGAATTGCATCACTTGATATTGAGTCTGAAGTTTTGAAAATAGCTTACATTCTACACGAATTCAGTTAAAAGTTTATCTGTTATTTCAAAGAAAACTAGAATCAAACATGCATCAATAAAAATGGTGTTTATCACGAATTAAAGCGTTATGGAAACACATACAGTATTATCTCAATTAAATTCATCATTGTCAAACTATTAATGAATATCATATTAACTAGGCTCTCATCGTTATATGAAAATCAACTTCTCACAATTCAGTTTGGTTTTGGGTTTGGTAAAAGGATGCACTGCTGCCCTATATCTCATAAAATAAAAAACGAAATTCTATTGCTGCTGTGTCGATGTCACAGCAGCATATGATCACATCAATAGAAACTCCGTCTTATCATCCATAGGTAACGGCTTTCCTGAGCTGCAAATCCAATAAAAGTATCCATATAGCAGATGATATCTATCAATCTTCAAAATTTCGCATGTCTCGCGTAGACCCTAACACGGAAACATTTCTATCCTCGTCAGAAATATGTCAAATATGAGTAGAAACCTTCAATTTATTTAATCATTTTTAAAATATACCCTGCACATTTACAAAGACTTATGTGAAGAAATGGGTACTTATAATTTAAGCATTACATAATATATCCAAACAATCCACCAATAGAAGAAAACGATCCTGCTTTCCCTCCTGAGGACAATTTAATAATATTGAGTACGAGTGGCGTGTATGCTAACGACACAGGTATTCATATTTAGAATAAGAATTATTTTGAACAGATAATCTACATAGGTCTCAAGGAAAACCTTTCAAAAAAGAGAAACTATGATCTGGAATTAGAATGAAAGAAGTGAAGGAGCATACCCAGAATATAGCATAAAAATTCAGGATTTGGAACACATGATATACCGCCATATATATCGGCCTATGTATCAGATATCATAAATTTTGTATAGTAGAAGAAAAAGTGAACACAGAATATGATGCATGCACCAGTGGAAGTTTTGCCCAATACCGTAAATTGCTAATAAACAAACCATCAATCTGAAAATACAAACCTTGTTCTTATATCCTTCGTTAGATCTAGACTTTCAAATGGATGTCATGCATAGAGCCAAACACGTTCAAAAATATCTAACCTCTCATCTGTATGCAATCGCTTTCTAAGTTAATGTTTAAAAATGGGTTTTGAGAGAGTGAATGATGGTTTTGTCAAAACTATCTTTCTTCAAACATTGTGTACTGGCGCTACAGATTTACAAAGAAAAAAATTAAAAAAAAAAACAAAACAGAATAGATTAAAATCACAGAAATAGTATATCTTAATGACATCCAACAACAGCAAAACTAAAAAAGATATGATGTAACTTGAAGAGAGAATAGAAATATAAGGAAAATGTTGACACTCCACACTACCTCAAATGAAAGGTTAGTAAAGAAAACCCCGTCAGTATTCGACTGAGCGATAAAAGCTAGTGGACAGGAAAAAATTATTTTCATGAAAAATTCGTTGAAGCATTTATAAATTTCATATGAAATTACTGGTTTCTTAAATGCCAAATGTTTACATGAAAAACGAGGAAAGAGAACAAGAAAACAAAAACTCTCTATTCAACATTTCAATTTAATACCTGCAATAATGAGATAAAAGGATAACTCTTCGTTTACTCTTTTGAATTCAGTTGTCTTTCTCCTAGATTGGTTACCAACCAGTGCTAGAGCCAAGTATATCTTGTTAGTAAAACTCATAGGCACGGGAAAAAAGTGCATATTTATGCGGAAAACCAATTCGACTCACCTATGTCTTTTTGTTTAGTTCATCGTTACACCACTAGAAGAATATAAATACCATTTCCAAGGGTTTACTGATCAATTTCAGCGAAGTAATACGAAAATTATGTTAGATCTCATCGCCAGTAGAATGAAAAGTATTTCTGAATTTTGTCATAATTATTCACAAATAAGTAACGGAGAAACTGACACCTCGTAAATATAGTTATTAAATATTAATTTAAAAGTCAATAAAATAAATTGAAGTAATTTATGTAGTCATTCGCCATGTATTGCAGTCAACAACAGAGTATAAGCGTAAAATACGGATTGATAAAAATTAAATTTCTAACCATTAGTAAAGGAAAAAATAATTTCTGTCCATCTAATAACAGCCGAGATTAAATATAAATCTTCGAATTAAACTGGTTAAATACATTTATTTGACCAATTCGATAGTGAACAACTTGAGGCTGCATACAGCAACATCAGCGTAAAGCTGGGCGGATATATATTCAAATATAATATTTCAAAAACGGCCTCACGAAGGAATTTATGTCTATGGCAATTAGCCTTCTGTCATGGGTTATTATGATCAAAGTCCAGAGGCTCTTATTCCTAAGCCAATTCAGGAAAAGTTCCGTAATATGTGCAAACATTTATATTTGTCCGTTAGCTGTCATATATCGAATTAGCAACATTCCCTTGACAAAAAGAAATGATTCAATTAAATAAGTGAAAAATGTTTGGTCTAGAATTTTCATTCGTTAAAATGCAATGATTATTCTGGTTGGTAGGCAATGCCTACACACACACACACACACACACACACACACACACACACACACACATATATATATATATATATATATATATATATATATATATATATATATATATATAAGAAAGAGGTTATATTAAATAGAGAGAGAGAAACCGAAAACGTTTTTTTTGTTGTAATGTGGATTTTTAAAAAAATGATTTTTTTTCCATAATTTTTGCTACACGTATTTCCAGTCTCGTGACAGACATCAGGCAAACGGTGGAGATTTCCACATATTAAAATAATTAATATTTTCCTCATGTTTTTTTATGTTAATTATTCTCGATATGAAACATTCTTTTTTGTGTTAGTGACTAAAACGTCTTTCTTGAAGTGGCAGTGAAAAGTTCTGCGTGAAGGGTTATAAAACAATTGATTGCTCTGGGAAATGATGGAGTAGTTATCGGCATGCTTAATGACACCTGTGTGTTTTTAGATCGATTTCCATTTCGTGTGCTTTTTCAGCATCCGTTTATATACGTGTATATCCCCTCTCCATACATACGCACTGTCTCAGTACGAGGAATCAGTGAACACATCTGTACCCCCACATGCACACACAAACACACAAACACATACCTTTTATTCCTAAGTTGGTCTAAAAGAATTTTTTTTTGCGCGTTCAAAACATATGTTTTGTTAGTGTTGTAGGAAAAGCTTTCTTTTTTTTTTTTTTTTGAAAGAATTTTATGTTGTTCTTCTATGCGGGTTTTTTCGGAGATGTTTATCAGTCAATAAAACCTCTACGTGCTACGAAGACGTGCTTATGCGAGGATGTATCTCTCTTTAAAAGGAGAAGTGGTCCGCTGGAATCAACACCGATATTAAACTTATGAAAGGTGAAGTGTTGAATTGAAACTAAAAAAAAAGGACTGAAAGGGATGTCTATTTATGACCAAATCATTTAATTATATATAAAGGAATTTAGTTTCCAGGTAGAGGATACCAAATTATGCTAACAACAAATATGTATTAATAAGATTAATAATAAACCATATTTAGAAATTAATATAAAAAAAAGAATAGATTTAAGTTTTTTTATATTATTAGGAATGGGGATTTAACAGTAAAATAATTTAAACTCAGAATAAATTATCCATTTATGACTTTAAGGATAGTTCAAATTATTAGGAAAACCAAGTTATGAAAGATTTTTAAAAAAAAAATAAAAAAAAAATTTAATGAAAGTTTTTGCATAAATTAAGTGATTGTTATAAGTCAGAAATTAATACGGAGAATAGAGGAAATTGTCGAAGAAAATTATCGTTATACAATCAACATTTATTTCGTTTGGGGGGTTAACAAGTAATAAGGTAAGATCTATGTTCTCATATGAGTGTAAACTTATTTCTATCTCTGCATTTTAGCATTGCTTCGTTCCTTTCATTTAATAGTTTGCACGGATAATTGCATTTTATTATTCTATTTGTTCCTCTAAATATAAAATACATATTTCTCTAAAACTATAAGGAGTATGAGCGATACGTATAATTTTCTAATTTGTCAGAGGGCACTTATCATTTTCTTTCATTTCTCAAAAATATTTTGAAAGGGCTTGTTTGGTATTATAATTTAGGATTGGTTAAGTAATGACTATGGGTATACAATCTGTTTCCATCCCCCGCGGAAATTCCAATATAAACGTTATAAGTTATCATATTTTCTTTAGGGGCAATGCTTGATTGCTATTTCACCCTAGTAGATCTGCATTTACCCTCAACTGCGCAGTATTCTCTACTTCTACAATTACAGGAGGTTCCATGCAATGTTTATATTGTTTTTATCATGGAATTTATTTAAGACATAATTATTATGGGATATGAAAATTTGGTACATGTTATCAGTTCAAGAGTAGGTAAATTTGATCGATTTCCTGTTGAAGATCTCAATTAGAGAGTTGTTTTGTGGAAATATTTATTTGTTCATTTTAAAAAGTATTGTCGGATATTAATATTTGACCTTTTGCAGAAGGTGGATTGAACCATATGACAACTCTTTTTTCTATTTCTATGGCTACATCCCATTTTATATATTTCAGTGTTACTGATAGGGGTTAAATAAGATAACTCATTTTTGAAACCATTTTGTGGAAAGCATTTTCATAAAAAGTTCTTATTAAATATTTTTTCGTTGGACGATAATTTACGAATTCTTGTGCTAACGGTAATGAAGTATTTGTCTCAGAATATCATTGGGGTGCTGAGAATTAACATTAATATAGTTGGGGTTTCATTCTCTTTATGGTAAGGTTTAAATGGTTTTCATTACATTTAAAGATGATGTCTAGGTAATTAACTATTTTAATGTTAGAATATATCTCAATCTTAAACCCTAGTAATTTAAAGGCCTTAATGATTTTCTTTGGTATCTTCACCGTTAGCGGCGGATCATTAATATTGGGAATGAAGATGAGTTTATCATCTCTATATAGTTCTGCATCTAAAATTCTACTAAGTATATCTAAAATATAAAAAACATACTAAATCAGAAACCTGGGCTGATTCATATGTTCCTATATGGACATAAAAATGGTCATTAAGGCACTTAGTGCAGGTATAATTATTCAGTATTAATAGTGATCTCTTAGCAGTTAAGATGATGTTAGTTTCATCACCAGATATCTCCATATATGTTTTGCAAAGTTAATACTATTAACTAAAAGATCTCTGGAGATAGATGAATACAAATTTGTTATATAAAAATTGATAAATACATCTCTATCCTTATTAGTCATATTGGTGAACCATTTGATAGTATCTGACAAATCCTCCCAAGGATTAACACAGGTTTTAATTAGAAGTTTATCGGTTATTTTTTTTTATTATATTTTTTATATTAGACATCATTCACTTTTAGTTGAATGCATATCTAGACTTGTTATTATTATATTATATATATATATATATATATATATATATATATATATATATATATAAAATATATACATTGATAAATAAATACTATATATAATATACTTCTCACATGAAACACAAGATGTTGTGTACCTCTGTATAATGTTTAGTGGAAGTTTCATTTTTAATAACACCGAATAGCAGATGTATTTGTTTTGTCAGTATTTAACTTGCATTGGATTTTAATTTGATTGTGGAATAAGCATTTGTTTGTTAGGTTAAAGTACTTGAAAAGCAAATAAATAGGTAATTATTTTGAAGGTATATTTTAAGAATTACTTGGTCACTATTATTAAATAAAAATATCAAAGTTATATTTTAATGTAAATTGGACATTTCATTAGAATTGTTTAAATCTGAGATGTAATTATATGAAAATATGGGTTCATAAAAATGAAATCAGTTTGCAAAGAAATGTCAGTGACATCTTATGAAGTAACTTCAATGCAGGTAAGCATAAACAGTCTGGGATTAAGACTTTTGGCTCTTCAGAGGAAAGAAATATTCTACCTAGGTTATATATGCTGATTATTAAATAACAGATGTAATGAACTACAGTTCTTCGGCAAACATTGATATTAACATCAAATAGAAGAGGCTTAAATATCACGTTGAAAAAACAATTAAGGTAAGTGTTTGGATTCCGGGTTGAAAACGTCCAATGAATATCAAATATACAAATTAATATATGAAAATAATGTATTAACGTAATAATAAAACTGAAAAACAGGTTAGTAGTTCCAAGAATACGTCTTAGTAGCAAAAATATATACACAGTCTTTTATTGAAGTATTTTGACTTACTGAGTCTACGTGCTCGCTCTCATTAATTTGTTGAAACTTACTCTTCCAGTTACCTACATTTTTTTCTGTCACACTGGACTCAACTCTTCTGTCTTGCTCTGTCTTACTTTAGGTCTTCCCGTACTATTAGTAACAAATGTATATATTGGGTGAGTCCATTTTGTGTAAAAAGGAGAACCCCTCAACATTATATAATGTAAATTATTTATATATAGATTATGATATCAGGAATACCAAGCGTATATAGCATGGATATGCGCGTGGTATCATGGATAAAATCTCGTAATTAGAAATCTGGTTTCCAGGTATGAAGTGGAAGGGTTTCTTAAATTAACATACATTGAAATGCCATCCGGAAAGGTACAAATCTACCTCCTAATAATTCAACTATTCTCCTACCAGCAAAATGGGAAAAAAAAAAATACATAAAACCTGAACAAAGTAAATAATAAATGCATCAATAGTTAATAATTTCACCTCAAAACGTCCAACAATTGCTTCTATATTGAAATATCTATAACACCCTATTCACTAGCATGAAACTGAAAAACGTAATTATTGACATGTCGGCTCACATACATACAGCAATATTTACGGTTTTTCAGGTAGTCTTCAAATTCTTTAATGTTTGAAACATCGGATGGACCCATCGTATTTCCGTGAATTCGGAACGGCACAAATTATACTAACGTTGCTTTAAATAGTCAAATCAATGTGCAACACAATGAAAATCATACATCACAAAAGTAAAAATGCAAGGATTTCATTTGAGCATATATCATAATTTGATTAAGTTTTAATAAAACTGAAAACTGAAACATGGTAGAGTGATAAACGTTATCTTATCATATATATATATATATATATATATATATATATATATATATATAGGTGAACAGGTCTCATCTCAACTGATTTCTCAAAGACTGGTCGATCATCCATTGTGCGTGTAAGGTTCTCTTGTATCGAGAACTCTAGAGAATATCTTGAAATCAAACCCGTCTGCGTTAGTGTTTAAAAGTAAAGATTCACGTATAGTTGAATAACGACATTGAAATTGAGGGAGGTTCTATTATTTTTTGCATGCAAGTTCCCCACCCCCGTATCAGCTTGGATTGTTGCGTCTCAAGAAAGATTAACGGAAATACATGTGTAATTATGGATAGGCTAAGGATTCCAGTGAAATGACAAGCTTGCCAAGTTATAGCGCTGCTTCGTATGAAACATTGAAATTGGGATCAAAGTTCAGAATACATTAAGCAGAGCGGTTGAATATAAAATGTGAGTATAGGAACCAGAAGGGAGAGATCAGTCTGCTTCTGATGTCGTATTGAATTCAAATTTCACTGCACGGTTAAGAAACATTTGTCAAATATCCGATGATTTTTAGCGGAATAAAAATAATACAAAAATATTGATATTATGCAGAAGTAAATGTCATGCTTCTGGCTATATCTAAAAATATACGTGTTTTATTTTGTTGTATTAAAGAATTAGGGACCGTAAATATTTCAAGTATAAATTACACGTTACCTACGCCACAAATAATTTGAATCAGTCCATTCCACTTACGTGCAGATAATTTGGAGAAGAATCTCATTGGGGTTAAAAATAAATATAATCGAAAGTTGTTACTTAAATAATCTGCTTGATTAAAATTTGAAATCCTACAAAAATAGTGCTGATTTTTTATCTGTTTCAGCGTCGAATTAGAACAAACTAAAATATTCGCATTGTACAAGATCTATTAACATAATAAAAATTTTAGGAATTAAAATTCATTAGAAAGTACTTTTTTTAGGATTCCAATACGAAAATAATGGGCTTCGAGCTGTTCTTGACGAGTGATGTAGATTCCCTTTACGCTAAATACAATATTTAATGTAATATGAAATAATATTGGATAGAAATAAAAATCAACTAATACCTCATGGATGTCTGTGAATGACAGCATCAGTAAGGAATATTACTTAACAAAGGAAGTCGCTAAGTAAATGATTGACATGATAACGTTTATTAGTTCTTTACAGAAACATGTAGCGTATCTTTTATTAGTTTATAAGTAGTTACCTCAAGGAGATCGCTAATAAAAAAGAGCATAGTATGACGAAAAAGATGCCAAACTTCATGAAAAAAAAATTATCTTCAAAATATTTATGTTTTTATTTAGAGGAAAGAAAAATGTACGGAAGACCGGAAGCAGCATAAAAAAAATAAAATGTCACGTTAGTTGAGTTACTATAATCGTTATTCCACGCTATTACGTTATTTATTTTTGGGAATTGTTCGTGCGAAACACGCGTGGAGAAGTTAATTTGATTTTTCAATTTTAACTGCGAAGCGTTCCTACAAGTATTAGGCAACTATCTTATGAAATTTATAAGATTTTTTTCTTATATTATTTCAGTTATGTCATTTTTCCATAAATGAAATATCAAAATTAATAATAAAATAAACGGAAATACAAATAACACAGTAAAATATCATAAATGTACATTATAGTATTTTTGTACACTTCTGATAAAAATTTCATAAGGAAGTTACGAATAAATTAATTATATACATTGCTTATGAAATTTTATCTCACTGTGAACAGTCTTATTTTAATTTTTTATCATATATTTTCCATAAAGCACCGTAAACATAATGGTGAAATCTAAGTACGCAAAAAGAATAATAAAAATAGTGCTAGGAATTTTTTCCTTAAAAATAACGAGGTAACTAATATGGTTCACTTAAAACTAAATAATTATGCAAGTTTTGTCCTTCCGTAAGATAACTTTCCTTGACGTAAGCTGTCAATACGGGATGAAATCATGACGCTTCACTTGTCAATTGACACAATTATTAACACCTACTATTTTATATTTAATCTACATTTTTTCGGCGCATAAAGTAAGTAATATTTGTTTCAACATATTTTAAATAAATTTTATAATTTCTAATTTTCTTAAAATAAATTTTGAAAAATTGTAATTGATTTTTTAAAGAGAATTTTAAACGGAGAATTTCATTTTGTTTATATAAGAAAAGAAATGATTGACACGATCAATTATCTGACAATTTTGCTGACTCAAAAATAAACAAGATCTTTAAAGAAAATTTCGGACGTGCTAGGAACGAATAAAAAATGTAAAAAAAATTCCAAAAATACATTGATCTTTTCTTTTAATAATAATATAAATATTCAAACAATAAGAAATATTTTCATCAAGATTAAAGCCCTTTATTTTCATGCTATTCTCTTTTTTTAGCGATCTCAATGAGGTAAGTAAATGTAAATGGGGAATATATGACAAAGTGTAAATTCCAAAAATGTCTTTTCAATTTTCGAAAAGAATTGGTATGTGGGCTGAGATATCTGGAAAGAAATTAAGTATTTTGCCAGGCCATTGAATAATACGTTGAGGAATTATGTTTTCCTTCTACTTTGCTTGCTAAAGAATAGCTTATTTGGCAAAATACACTGATATTTACGCATAGAATATAATCATGTATACTTTTCTTGAGTGCACGATCATTTGAACGCAGTTGATTCGAAATAATTCTGCAAAGTATGTATAAAGGTGAAATGAGTAATATCCATAGTAATTTCTAGCATTTCCTGGTATTTATTAATTTTCTACGATAATATTATTTTTCTTATTGAAGTGTTCAACGAAAGATGAACAAAAAAAAAAGAACCTGAAGGATGGAATCCTCTGGGATTGAACATAGTTTTGTTCAGAATGGCCGTTAAAAACGCTACTGTTTAAACATACCATTGAGAGAGATGTGAGAAAATAAAATATCGCAAAGTTGTACTGAATAATTACAGCTTGTTTGTAGGGATTGAATAGAGAGAAAGAAGAGAATATTTGAAATAGAGTAATTGAGCGAGCAAATGTTTTTTTCATTTGTATTGTATATAAAATCCCTGCGATAAGGCTTCTCTAAACGATCGATATCAATTTTAAATATGAAAGCGGCGTTTTCTATTGGGCAATCCTACATTAAAAATGACAGTACTCAAGTCTGTGACATTTCGAACAACGCCAACGTACAATCATCTTTATCATAAACGTTCACAACTTTATTGACTTTTCACGAAACCCACTACAAACCATAGCAAAAGACTGCCGTTCTTCTCTCCGCTCTGATCGTTAATATTCCATCAGCGACGAATATTTTAACATTCTGGCAGATGTCCAGTACCGCGCCCAAAAATCGAAGATGGTCACGCGTTACAAAATATATCTGATTCGTTGATGGCGTTTTTTATCTCAATTTATATATGTATTCTCTTTCTGCTACTCATAATTGGCATATTTAGAAAAGTCGGGTCTATTTAATAATTTTATAACGAAACAGACACGAGAATTTATATCCCTAGACGTAATGACAAGTATATATATATATATATATATATATATATATATATATATATATATATATATATATATATAGTAGACAAATATATGTATATATATATAAACGTATACAAACAAATAAATAAACGTATATAAATAGATAATGTTAATAATCTGTAGGTAAATAACCCAAGTGAATCTTATTAATACAATTGAAAATATTAAATGATAAATGATGAATATAAAAACTAATTCATATATAGATTTCTATGTTTAATTAAATAAGGCAAAACTTTTTATACAATACGAATTAACATTGAATCAGGTTATGATCATTTCCATCTTGTAAATTGAAAATAAAAATGAAAGGATTTTTCAAACCAGTCAATAGATGATAAATTTTCGAAAGAAAACTGACCAAACAGAAGAAAGGAAAGAGGGGAAAATGGGGAAAACTACAAAAGAAAACGAGAGCTAATAAAAACAAGGCAGTGGTGTATGTCGATATGAGGTGTGGTTATCGGAGAAAGGAACAGAAAAAAAAGAAAGAAGGAATCATTTGCTAGCTTCTGAATATTTTTGAATATATTTTTTTTAATATTCTTAGTCAACGTCTATTTTTAATATAAATTATAACAGATTTGTTTTTAATTTGAACACATATGTCAAAATCTTAACCGAGGAAGGATCCAGACATATTTTAGAATTTACACTTAAAATCTTTTTTTTTCAAAAGTATTCTCAATTACAAATTTAATGTTATGATTTTTGTCTACAATCCGGATGTCATTCTAGGTAACCACGGGTGACATAAAATACAAACAGAGACCCATTACTTTAAAGTACAACACCGACCCTTTACTTTTTACCTCTGTATACACGTTAATAAATTAATATCTTTCTTTCCCCTATTCCGTATATGAAATCACTATTCTTAAATTTAAGCCTAATGTTAATTTTTCATTTGGTTTACAGGTCTGGGGATTTGGAGCCGTTTTTTTTATCGGCTTCAATGAAGTGAAATATCACATACTTTTTTAAGTCCTTGTTTATAATTATATATATATAATATATATATATATATAATGGTAATTTACCCACGCACGCACGGCCTCCACCACCTAACCATAGG
Organism: Acanthosepion pharaonis; assembly: GCA_903632075.3. NCBI lineage: Eukaryota > Metazoa > Mollusca > Cephalopoda > Sepiida > Sepiidae > Acanthosepion > Acanthosepion pharaonis. The sequence goes on from CAHIKZ030000347.1 coordinate 2,426,368, forward strand.
AGCAGGTACTGCGTTTTGGTGAGGGTACTTCCAGCAGTCAGCTCTTAGAGTCGGACCAAATGTTCTTGCAGTACCACACTCTTTTGTATTACTGTTTCTGTTAATATTTTTTTTTTAACTCAGTTCCTCTTTTGTGTCTTTATTTCTGGCCCTAATATACACAAAACAGATTTCCTACATTCAAGTAAAAATATAAACAGATTCTTATTAATAATAACCGCTCTAATTATATTGTAAACGAACAAATATGATGTTATATCAGAAATTTCAAAACTAATCAAATAGAATAAAATAAATTTTTAACTAACCCCAAACATATTAATATTTTATATCGCAAATATGTTCTAAATATAAATAAGACGAAAATATCATAAAACAATTAATAAATACTAATATAGTAATCACAAATCCTATTAAAAAATAATATTAATTATATAATACACAAAATCTGTTATATCTAATTTAATCATTCGTAATGGCTCTTTCCCAACTACTAACGTGTTGCAGAAAACCACATTGTTTGTAAATTTAAATGTCCTGTTGGAAATTTTATCTCCAACAAAAAAAAAATATTCATGTTGGCCGCAGTAAGATCACGTTTTGTTGGCGGGTGAATTTTTTATTTAAAGGAAGCGCCCGTCATTTTTTAAAAAATTACCACAGCATAACTCTCCACATTCGCAATTCAGAAAAAATTCTTGTTGAAAAACATCTATAATTTTTCATGAAAATAATAAACATAAACTATACATTTTCCCTCAGCCAAATGAATTATTCATAGTGCACGATTTCTTTTTAAATGTGTACAATAGATAGTTTAAATCATCAAGGTTTGCATTAATAGTTTTAATACTTATTTCGTACACTTAATTCTCGGCACACCATAGTCAGTTACCTCTCTTGTAGTGGTAGTCAAGCGATGACATACTCACTCAGCGTTCTTCATAACACATAAAAAATGAACATCCAGATAAACAGCAATTTTTTTTGAAAATGATCAACACTACATTATTTACCTTGATATAAATAATATACTAATGATAACATTGTGCTATGTCGAAAGTACTCGAAAAAAAATTATATCTATCAACACGGCGATTTGATTTCATCTTTTAATAATGACACTAAAATGCTTGTCCGTGAATATGAAATTATCCAACATATATGCATACAAATATGTATTCAGGCAAGCAAATAATGCAAGTTAATTCTATTAATACAATATAAATTATTAAACATTAAAACTGATGCACACATAGAGCTCAATGTTTTAATTAAACAGAGAAACATATTTCATACCAAAGAAATTAACATTGCATATAGGTGATAATCATTATCACCTTTTAAAATGAGATAAGAAAAGTTGTGTCAGTCGTGATATGAGGAGAAAGAAGGATAGAAAATGAGAGAGAAAATCACTTATTTATTTTAGACACTGTAACAGAAGGTAGTTTAGAGTTAAAAAAAACATTCTTAAGTCTATTAACGAAATTAATATTATATTCAATAATAAGAGATAAAAACTTAATGAAAGAGAGATAATTCAGAAGTAAAGATCTATTAAAATACACAATATATCAGAAAAAAAAATTGAAATTTTTTTAAAATTAATATATTGATTATATTTTTAAAATGAAGTATCTCATCTAACATCTACATTTAAATCAATATATTTTAAATTAAACATATATTAGATAAATCCCATCTACAAGAAAACACAGTTAATATTTATCATTTTATATATGAGAAAGAAATCGAGAGGAAGATTAAATCAAAGTAAAAAAGTCTACACTTAAAATTAGAAAATAAAGTGAATGAAGAAGGTACCTTTAGAATAAATTTTATTAGATAATACTATAACATAAATAATTAAATATAAATATATTAATATAATTAATTAATCAAAAGAGAAAAAATTATTGTATTAGATATTACATAAAAAAATTAATTATTAATAAATAATGCAAAAATATAGATATAAACTCCTTAAATAATATACTAACATAAATTTTAAATTACCATTTCACCATAACAAATAATACAATACCACATATCAGTATTAAATTGAGCCTAAATAAACATCATATTTGTATGAATGCATAACAAAAATTCATCATAAAAGTTACATTTTAGTATAACGTTAAATAATATTATTATATAATTATTAATTATCACATATATTAACCCTTTTTATAATACTATATTATGACATTTAAAAAAGAAAGGTATATATATATATATATATATATAAAGAAATATAGTCTTAAGGTGTGCTATATTTATGGGGTAAAGTGCTCAATATCAGAGATAGAGTGTAAATATAAAAGTGAACATAGAAGTCAACACTTAGAGGCGACAGTCTGTTTCATGCTATATGCAATCGTCAGGCCACATATGCTGTTATTTTCTCGGCTATTTTATATATACGGGTTAGTGGTGCATTGTGGGTATTCTATTATGGCGGTTATTTTTACCGGAAGTCGCTTTGTTTATTTATTTGGGTCAAATTATATTGCTCGGTTTTATTTTCTTATTTTATATATTTATTTCTTAACGTAGTAAAAATTTGTTTATATCACGGTATTCGGTTTTTAAGCAGTATAGTATTTATTTTTTTTTTTTATTTTTTTTTTTATTAGTGTATTTGTTTGTTTTTATTTTTTCCGTTTTTCATTTTTTAGGTTACGTAGTAAAAATTTATTTTCATGCCTGCATTTTGAGATGAGCTCGGATCTTTTATTTAATAATTTATTTTGGTCGGGGAAAGTAATGATAGCTATTTTTTCCTCCAAGCAAAGTTTGCAAGTTTTTCATTGGTTGTTGTAGGCTGATGACTTTTTTCTTATCTTCCAAGATATTTTTGGTGTGATGTGCGTTTTGTTTTTTATTTCCCAGATAGAAAAGAAAAATATACAAATAAATTGACCTAAATTCATCCAAGTAAATAGACAAACCAATCCCAAATTAAAAACTGTTCCCGCCAAAAAAAAAAAAAAATAATAGTTAGAATGAACTACAACAACCAACCCCAAAATTGAACAAATAGCTTGAATTAAATTCTCAAACCAAAACAAAACTGTTAAATACGTGATATAAACAAATTTTTACTACGTTAAGAAATAAATATATAAAATAAGAAAATAAAACCGAGCAATATAATTTGACCCAAATAAATAAACAAAGCGACTTCCGGTAAAAAATAACCGCCATAATAGAATACCCACAATGCACCACTAACCCGTATATATATAAATAGCCGAGAAAAATAACAGCATATGTGGCCTGACGATTGCATATAGCATGAAACAGACTGTCGCCTCTAAGTGTTGACTTCTATGTTCACTTTTATATTTATATATATATATATATATATATATATATATATATATATATTAATTGAACATATACCTATATACACACACAAAGACATACAATCACACACTAATAAACTGCGTCTAGAGATTATATGCAAGTTATGAATTGGTATAAAGAGTTGCGTCTTTAATGTTAAAAGTCCTATGATGTTGTTTAGATTCTACTCAATATTATTACCTAAGATATATAGTGACAGAGAAAACTATTGTTTTTGGTTGGAAAAAAATTTACTAAGTTAACAAAACAGACTAATTTGACTGTCAGTAGTTTATTTGCAACTATTTATTTTGATACTTTTACAATAGTATACCTCGTAAAACTAATGTAAAAAAATAATATGAAAAGATTTTAGAACAAATTCGTCAATTTCACAAAGGAAAAACATAAAAAATCACATTGTATTTATAAAATAAAAGATATATTAACAAAAAATAATAAGAACCTCCTAAAATTTATTGCACAGATGCTCCTTTCTTTTCAATAACACTTAGCAGACTATTGTCAACATGTGATGTTAGATTTGCAATTTTAGCGGCTGGTAAGTTGTTTGCAGCAACTTTAACTGCCTCCCAGAGGTCACACTTGCTGTTGAATTGCCTTCCATTAGAATAAATATCTCTCTTGAGGATGTTCCACATGTTCGCAATGGGATTCAAGTCACAGCTATTTGAAGGCCAGTCCATGAGAGAATCTTCAACCAATCCCTTTTCTTTCAACCAGGATTTTTGTAAAATTTGATGCATGACTTGGTGCGTTGTCTTGCATAAAGATCACAGATCTATGCTTGGCTAATTCAAGCCATTCAAAGAAATATTGCTCTAGAAAATCACAGCAACATTTGGAATTTATTTTAACCCCGTCTTTCATTTTAAATGGTCCCCCGAGCTCATTACCAATAATCCCAACATATCATGAACCCAACGCCGCCTTATTGGCGTTTAAAAATTTTTCTTGAGTCATGTTGCTTGCAAACCCATCCTCGAGCCCATCCATTGGGCCCATCGAGGGTGATCTTGATTCTTCTGTAAAAAAACACTTTACTGAAATCAGCTTTCATGTAATTTTTTGCCCACTGCAATCTTCTGTCCTTGTTTTTTTTGTTAAAATGGGTTTCTTTATTTGATTTTTTACCTCAGCAAACTTCTTTAATGCTTTACACCTTGTTTCCCTTGACACCATAGGTGCTCCAGCGGCCTCAAATATGAACGCACTTGACGCATTTGGGTTTCTTATTAATTCTCTTCGGATATGTGATAGAACTCGCTTTGTTAAATTCCTGAATTCAGCCTGAGACTTTTTTTTTCCTTGGTTGAATTCCCATTTGACGTATTTTCTTGATTGTTCGATCATCCTTTTTCAAATCCATAGAAATTTGAAGCGAAGACTTTCCTTTGCTTATTTCTTTGATTATATAGTTCTTTTCATTCATTTTTAGTTCTTTTTTACGAGACATTATACTAAATTCTAGTTCTTGCAAATAATTTCTTGACACTGCAAATTGCCATAATTACTGAACAAAATACTAAATATCAATCCGAAATTGAAAATTGGGACTTAATTGCTTTCATGCTTACTCGCTATACATAACAGTACAAATTATTTCATTGGATAACACATATCTGTGAATTTTACATAAAATATTTGGCAATACCTCTTTTGCATATAATCTCTAGACGCAGTTTATATATATATATAGTACATACACACAAATATAAATACACACACACACACACACACACACACACACACACATATATATATATATATATATATATATATATATATATATATATATATATATATATGGCTTCACTTCGCCTAGGAATCGAGCTTGTTAAAAGAGCATAAAATCATTTGGAATATTCTGGCATATTTGCTTAATATAATCGTATAATTGTGCTAAATTTGCTGTTGTTTAAGCGTGAATATATTTAGAAATACAATTAAGATCCGGAATTTGTGGATGCCGTACAATGACATCTGTAATATGGTGATCAAAAAATCGCATTACGTTTTTGGCTATGTGTAATTAGTGATAAGAGTTTCATCTTTATATATATTTAAGACATTTTTTATGTTTATACATTCTTTTTATAGATACAAATATCTTAAGTAAATAATCTGTTTATAATAAACAGTATTAAACATTTACCGGCCTGAATGTCCGAGAAATTTTCATAGAAAATATTCATCATCCGACAGGAATCGAAACTGTATTCTATACAGAACCGTCATATAGCCTGATGTGCCTTTACCGTTACGGCAACAGAGGAGCGTTCGGTTAGCAAGGTCGGTTTTACTGTCATTAAACTACAATATTCCATGATTGTCTCACAGGCATTCGTATGTGCTCATAGCGTATCCAGATATAAACAAAGGACGTCACATATTATGAAACTTTGTCCATTTCATAATATATATATATATATATATATATATATATATATATATATATATATATATATATAAAAGGCAGGATTTTTGTGCGTGTGTGTGTGTGTGTGTGTGTGTGTGTAACGAATGCACGGCCACAATTTTCGATGGATGTGCAACAAAATCTACATGCCCATGCTCCAAGTTAGCGGAAATTCCAAGACCGGTTTTGCATTTCCCAACTCCCATCGATAGTGGAAATAATAGATTTTTTCACGCTTCTAAGGCAGTTTTCCTGTAGTTTGCGGCCATTTTGTACTGGCCGGAGTGAGACCCAATAGCTGGGTGCCACAAATAGGCAGGAAGATTCTATTGGCCAGCGTGAGAGCCAACAGCTGACTAACACGAATGTTAACTAGCATGCTAGCATGCAAAAAACATCGACAGCTGCATTAGTCACAAGTGGAAAAAATTTAAATCTGAATGGCACTTTACTCCAATTGGCTTATTCGCTTCCTTAAACTCAACGTTGATTCTGATTCTGCTGAAATGAGTTGGATGTGAAAAATTATTTGTTATTAACATTCTTTTTTCATTCGGTTTTTCCAGTGACGAGTCCTTTTTTAAAGCTGATCGTTTTGTTTTCATTTTGTTTAGTTCTCTTTTCGTAACAGATTTAATGTTCAGTATAGAGCTTAGAAAAAATTCGCAGTGTGAGATGGGCAAGAAGTAAGGCATGTAGCAATATCAGCACGGAGAAGGGCACTCCTTTAAAGCCAAGGAAGATCAAAAATAATTTAAGTCAAGTGAAAGCGATTGCTATATGAGTAGTACGAATTTTGAATCAAGCAGGGGGCACCGCCGGGCATGCTACTATATATATATATATATATATATATATATATATATATATATATATATATATATATATATATATATACACTGCGTGGCAAATTATTATCGAGATAACTTTTTTTCTAATATTTCAAAAACCATCCAATTAATTCACACAAAACTTTCACACAATGTTCGCAATACGGACCTGCGCAAACACTGAAATTTTCGTATTGATCAGCGCAATATAAACAAACTGGCGCCATATTTGTTATCAGCACAGTGATTTGAGAGTGCCAAATTATTAGAAAGGTTTAGTAAATTTCCCAGAATTGAGCAAACAAAACGTTTATTAATGTTGCACGTGAAAGTTTATGATCAAAAGAAGCTAATAAATAAGATAATCAAACAAATAATAACAGATACAAACAAAGGCACAGTTTTAAACAAATTAATAGGAAAAGTACTTTCCCTGTTTTGAAATTACTTGAAAAGGTCGACGATCCATAGAATTTGTTAATTGTAGGATGTCATCTGCTGTAATGCCGCGAGGTAAATTTCTTCCCACAACTCAACGTTGCTCCTGAATTGTCGTCCGTTGGCAAACAGTCTTTGCTTCATGATGCTCCAAAAGATTTCGATTGAGTTCAAATCCGGAAACTTCATTTTTCGAGGTCCATCGAAGCCTAACTGTTTCAAATATTCAGTCGTCTTGTGAGCAGCAAGTGAGGGAGCATGATCTTGCATAAAAGCAATGGCCCTTCTGAAGTCAACTCTTTGCCTTTTCATCCACGGTTCAAGATGCTCCTTCATAAGCGCTATGTATGCATCAGCAGTCATTTGGACGCCATCTGGTACTCTCCATGGGCCTACTAATGTTTTTACAATAATACCACCCCAGATCATTATGCCTCCGACCGCCTTGTTGGCGTCTCAATCGCTGATGGCGATTCTGTCCGTTCATTATCCAGCCTTTGCACCATCTATCTGGGCCATCAAGTGTTGCTCGAGTTTCGTCTGTGAACAAAAGTCAATCTTCATATTGTCCTCTGCTCATTTTAATCGATTTTGAATGTGATTTCTCATCAACGGAGGCGTCGATGCAGGTTTGACTGTTGCTGATATTTCCCTCAGATACAGACACCGAGTACTTTTAGACACAGTAGGATACCCAATGCGACTGAAAAGCTCTTGACTGGTAAGTCCAGGGTTCTTCGTGGCCTCCTGTTTAAGTCGTGAAATAACCCTCGGTTTGCCTTTATCTGCCTTTTTGCGTACTTGTATAAGATCGGCGGTGCACTTTTTCAAAGTTTGATGACACCTCCCTATCATTTTAGAAATTTCTAGGGTAGATTTACCTTTTGAGAGTTCTGAGGTGATAGTTTTCTTTTCAGCATCACTTAAACTACTTTTACGGCCCATCAATTCACTAGATTCTAACACTTTTCTAATAATTTGGAACGCTCAAATCACCATGCTGATAACAAATATGGCGCCAGTTTGTTTACATTTCGCAGATCATTAAGACAATTTCTGTGATTGCGCAGGTCAGTGTTGCCAAAATTGTGTGAAAATTTTTGTGAATTGATTGGACGGTTTTGAAATATTAAAAATAATAATTTGGCACGCAGTGTATATATATATATATATATATATATATATATATATATATATATATATATATATTCTAAAATACTTGAAAAAACATGTGAAGGTCTATTTAGAATTTATTGAAATTAGAATGTAATATAAAAGGAAAAAAGGGAAAATATAAAAAAGAAATAAAAAAAAAGATGAAAATCTCATCACTAATTACAAGTAGCCAAAAACGTAATGCAATTTTTTGATCGCCATATTATAGATGTCATTGTATGGCCTCTACAAATTCCGGATCTTAATTGTATTTCTAAATATATTCACGCTAAAATCACGGCAAATTTAGCCCAATTATACGATTATATTAAGAAAATATGGTAGAGTATTCCAAATGATTTTTGTGCTCATTTAACAAGCTCGCTGCCTAGGTGATGTAAAGGTGTAATTTTTAATAAATTTTACGGTACTCAATATTGATATATTTTTGCACATTTTAACTATAAATTTTCCTTTAAATATATTAATATCCATGCGGTCTTAAAATTATTTTGTTTGCAAATTTGGATAATTTGAATTAATCCAGCATTAAAACTTCTCAAGTTGTAGAAAAATATACAATTTTTACATCAATCAAAAGATAAATAAAAAACTATAAAACTAATTCATATTATTTAATTAGAAATATATTCTGAAATGAATAAAACTTTATCCATCGGTCTCAAACTTGTTTTCTTCAGTATATATATATATATATATATATATATATATATATATGCATTTTGATATTTTAAGCATACAAAAATAACCAGAAACAAGCAACTCATGAATTTTCTATCCTAAACGGTCAATCCTAAACGGCGAAATGAGTACATTTCGATACAAAGTCATGGACATTTTTCAATTGTCAATATATCAATATATATATATATATATATATATATATATATATATATATATATATATATATATATATATATATATACGTATGACAACATATACTATGAAATGGACTAAAGCCGATAATTTTTAAATATTTAAACTAATTCTCTGTTTATAAGTTAAAGTATTAACTAGATATATTCAGGCTGCTAAATGTAGTTAATACTGATTTTATAAACAGAATATGTGCTTAAATATTTCTATCTATAAAAATAATAACAGAAAATACTTGCATACACAAATATATACATATATCTTTACGTATATATGTAGATGTATTAGATGGATTCTTACGAGAAAAATCTTTTTGCCAAGACACAGAAAACCGAATTTCTTGCAGAAGATGCTGCTATTGATTCAATGTAGTTGTTCCACATTAAGTCTTTGGAAAATGTGAGGCAAAAAAGGCTCAGAGAAACACACTCATAGAGTCGAGCAAAAAACACACCGATGTGGAGAAGATTGAATTTACTCTATGGCTATTAAATGAGAATTCTTTAGTTTGGGAGGCAATAAAGACATTTTCAGCCACAGTCAGCCAATGATTGAAGTCCTTTTCAAAAGCAGCGGGCACTTTAAATTTGTCAGCGTTACCGGTCTAGTAAAAGGTAGTGTCGTCTGCATTGTTAACTACTTGGGAACTGATGACATCAGGGAGATCATTGATGATAATCAGAAACAGTGTAGGACCTATGATACAGACTTGGGGAATCCCTATATTCGTATGGAAGAAATTGGAAGTGTAATTTCTGGACGACCTTCAGTTAACGATCAAATAGGAATGATTGGATATAATCGTTCTGTAATCCCGAAATCCTGTAGATTATGATAGAAGCCCAGAATGCCAAACAGCGTCAAAGGCATTCAAGATATCTAGAGTCACAGTGATACATAACTATATACAGACTTATGCATACGTATATATATATATATATATATATATATATATATATATATATATATATATATATATATGAAAAGTGTATATAAATATAAATAAATATATATATGTATAATTATTTGTCTGACGATCGCTAAAGCGTGAAACCCAGGGCCACAAACTCACATCTATCCAACCAAATATATATATATATATATATATATATATATATATATATATATATATATATATATATAATAGAGTACAATTTCAACGTTCGTAACATTTAATTTAAAAGAGGGCCCAATGCAAAGTTCTTTAATTCTTTAAGGTTAGGATATTACATCGAAAGCATGTCAAAATTGCTATACAATTGAAGTCGTGTTTCGAGTCGTATAAAGCGCATCTCATCCGGCGATTGTAAATTACAGGCCTGTGAACTATTTAATCAGATTTAAAAGTATTTGATTACCACTTAATTGTGAGATTACACCTTTATTCTTATTACAAAATAACATCGTATATTTTAAATAAGTATCCATACACATCAGCTCCTGTAAAGCCCCAAAACCTTATAACAGAACCCACTCTTCTCTTTTTTCGTAAAAGATGCTGTATTTTGCTTTTAAATCTGATTAAATCGTTTACTCGACAGTAATTTACAAGCGCATGATGAGATACGTTGTATACGCATTGAAACACGTCTGCAATTGTGTAGCGATTTTGACATGTTTTCGATGTAATATCCTAAAATAAAGAACAACACACACACACACACTTATATATATATATATATATATATATACATACATATATATATATATATATATATATATATATATATATATATATATATGCATGTATTTGTATATATACACATGCCTGTATATATATTTACGTAAACAGGTTCATGAATATACATGTATACAATTATTTATGTATAAACGTATGTGTATATATACATACAGAAATATGCAATGGATATGTTCATATTTAATATATCGCTCTGGTCACACGTATTAGAGGATTCCTGTTTAATAGAGCGGCTAGCCAATCCTTATTGCAAGCACTTGCTCAGGCCCATTTATGTTTATTCAACACCCAAACCTGTGGTTTATACTGCAAATATCTTGAGCACACCTTAGTTACAGTTTCTAGGAATGATTGTGTTATCTAGCGTGATAAACAATTTGAACAAGGCCACGATGACTTGCAGCCAATTTCACTCAATTGGTTTAGGTCAAAACGAGGTATGGTTTTCCGTCATTTTCCAAAGGTACTGCACGCTAAGATCGACCCTCCATTCAGATAACTTCAAGAAGTCTCCTTCCAGATAAATCGACTATGGTGAAATTCGAACCTGTGTCTCATTGTCAGAATCCGACCGTTCTAAATACACGGCAATATATATATATATATATATATATATATATATATATATATATATATATATATATATATATATATATATATATATATATATATGTGTGTGTGTGTGTGTGTGTGTGTGTGATTTTGTGTGTATTTACATATGACTTACGTTCTTTCTTTGGCCGTTTATTTTTATATTCCTTAAAATATCTAAATATATCTGTGCATCATTGGCTTCCGACATTCCTAATATTTTCGATTTTTATCCTTCTCCCTGTTTTTCTTTTTTCATAATTTCATTTCTGCCTTTGTCTTCTTTTTTTCTGTTTGTTTTTGTATGGTTTTTAATTTTTTTCCCTTTTCAACCATATAAGCTGATATTATCTCATTTTATGTCCAGCCCCTTTCTTTCTTTTTTTTTTTTTTTTTTGCTTTCATATCAGCTTGTGCATTTTGTCAGCCGAACGCGTTTTTATTCTTTTTCATTTTTGACTCATCGGGCAACAGAGCATATTTTCATTCCACTCGCATCCAGACACAGAATCACGCCTGGAGACTCCTTCCGACCGAAAGCAAAGCTTAGCTTAGATACGTTGAGCAACGTTTGAATCAAAAACATGATCTATATATGTATCTAGATTTACGTGAGTGCATGTTCATATGCATATGTATATATTGATGGGTGTGTAATGAGATGTCGAATGCGTAAAACTTGCATGAAACTCATGTTTATAGATAGAAAAAAGAAATCTATTCAAGTTTGCAATGTAGCGTTTTCATGCAAACTAAATGCAGTTTTAATGATATCCTATACAGATATGTATAATGAGAATATATATATATATATATATATATATATATATATATATATATATATATATATGTATGTGCAGGTGTGTGTGTGTTGATGCGTTTTTGAGGAGCAATTTTTCTTTCATGCATCTTCCATTAAAAACGGCCGACAAGGAACATTTAATTAAGTGTTAGCTTTTCATGTAATTAAACATTTTTCCCGTTTTTCAGGGGTTAAATAATATAGAAATAATTCCATAGCTATAATTGTTCCGAGCGGTTTCGGCTATTCTTTTGCCCTAATCAAGGATGTGTTTTGGGATGTTGAAATTCTGTGTGTGGCTACATAGCAATTTTACATTGAGGACTATATAAATGTAGGTGTGCATATATAAATCATATATAAAAATTTCTGTATATATATATATATATATATATATATGTGTGTGTGTGTGTGTGATATGTATATATATATATATATATATATATATATATATATATATATATATATATATATATATATATAAATAATTGACAAGACTTAAAAAACTTTCCTGGTGCTGTCATATTCGTTATTGCCTTTGTCTTATCTGGGTCATGGCGTCTTCCGTCTTTGTCAAATATTCAGCCAAGTGTGACACCATTTAGGAAGCAAAGAAAATGAAGAAAATAAAGGGAAAGAAATGAAATTTTGATAGTAACAAATGGTGAAAGGTTTCATTGCCATTGCAGAAAATTCTAAATACATAAAAATTGGCTGTGTCGTGGTGGCGGACTTATATTATCGGGAATAGATAACAGCCACTCAGTGCTGGCGAAAATCTAATTGACAAATTCCAGATCGGCTCGCTAAACTCCGGGACAGAATAGATAAACATTTAACTGTGTCACGGACTCCTGACCACCCACGAACTAAAGAAAACAAAAAGAAATAGGTTAAGTCTTTGTCGAGTGAAATATATCGTTAGACAATGTCTGGGTTTTGTTAAAATGTAGCGATAACTGCGAAACAATATTATCGGAAGGGTTGGCCGTAATTGCTGGACGACCACCCATTCTGATAATTGGCGAAAATCTGACTGACGAAGTCCAGATGAGAATTGAGGTTATCACACCACTGGTCGCATTGTTCTGTTGGCGGCCAGAGAAGAAGAGAGAATAGAAAAGAAAAGAAGGAAAGGAAATAGAAAGAAAAAGAAAAAAGAGGAGATAATTCTTTTTTTCTTTGAGCAAGATATTTTTTTTAAGAAACAAGGCTAGTCTGGTCACGCCCACACTGTATATCGACCATTGGATGAATGTTAACGAGAGCCAGGCGGAGGTGATCATGTGATGCAGGGAAGGAGGCCTGCCACTACTCCTTAGAGAGGATAGGTATAAGATGTTACTGCGAAGAAGTGGGTGGATCGTTGACGCCCTCTGAAGGTAGGGGTAAGAGAAGACTTCCAAAAATGGAAATAATAAATTTTTCCTTACCGAAAACAAATGAAGGGGATTGTGGATTTGGAATTATCAAGGAACCTCAAACCCCAACAAAGCCCACCCCGGTTTTGGTCGGCGTCCATATAAGCAAAGTCGCAGCGAGCGAAAATCAGAGTTTCCGAGAGAGTTTCCCAGTTCAGTCCAGTTCGGATCAGCTTCCGCCTCGCATTAGCTGTCTTGAAAGATTCGCGCAACTTCCGAACTCATCTTCAATCCAAGAACAATTTACTTTTTGGAGAGCGACTTAGATCCATACCACCAAAATAAGTTTTACGACTTTCGCCTGAAGACACACCAAGAACCAATTTCTTAAAGAACATACAAATTAAGATGTTAAAACTCACCTAACAAAAACAACGTGTCACAATCCATATAGCGGGCCGGGAGATAGACGCAGTCCTATGTATCCAGCAACCAGATATAAAGTATTATTATCCTTTTTTTGATACCTTGAACTTTTGAGTTCTTATTTTATTTTATTTTACACATATTTGTGCGATACCACCCTCATTTGAACTCAAATTGCATTACGGCCCCAACGACTGATTGATTTCGTCTGCCTAAGATCAATTCACAACATGGGTAGGCAGACTGGAGATCAACGTAGTTACTTTGGTAACCAGACGTTGAAAGCGAATTGGGAACGACGAGGCTTATATAGGATCTGACCAGATTCCCATCCGAATCACCAAAAGTTTAGAACGTCACATTTGGATGCCGCGACCAATACCAAGCCAGTTGGTCGTCACAGGACGGGACAACATGACTGACGCAGACAGGAGGACGTCACGTTTGGAGCGGCGACACCCGAGCGAAGCAGCGAGAAGCGAGCGAAGGCTGTAGAGGGACGTCACACAAGTAATTAATCCTCTATAAGAAAAACTCACACTTCCCGTCTTTTAATTTGAATCCGTAATCCTGGATTCTCATGAACACCTGCCAGACGTGCGATTCGTGTTCCTAGATATTCTCGCTTTTCATTAGGACGTCATCAAGATAGGCCACCGCAAAAATACAGGCCATTTAACATCATGTCCATTACCTGTTTAAAAATGGAAGGGGCATACTTAACCTCGAAGGGATGTATTAAAAATTGTATAAACCCTTGTTGGTGTTTATGCAAAAAGAATTTCGAGCATTCCTCGTCCACGGGTATTTGTAGATATGCGTTGCTTAATTCGATTTTAGAGAAATATTTTCCTCCACTGAGCTTAGCGAATATCTCCTCTGGACTTGGAAGTCGATAGTTTTAAACCGTTAGGACGCTGTTCAGTCCCGCAGAGAAGTCAGCACATACACAAATTTCTTTGCTCGGTTTTTTTAATATAAACCGCTTCATTATATTCAACTTTTCTAGAACTCCCATTTCCTCAAGTTGATTCAATTCTTCATCAATTTGATTTAATGAGGCAGATCTAACGTTACGATTTTTTCTTAAAAAAAATGACATTTTTGTGCATTTTCCTTGTCCTCCACTGAAAAACGTCGGGAATGTTTTTAAGTTCACTTTCTAATTTTTCTGCTTCGTCAGACAAATTTTTGACTTTTTGACATAATGTGTTAATAGGCATATCCCAAAGTTGAAAATTTTCTAACCAATCAGTCCCGAACAAATTACCCATATTCTCCATAATATATGCCTTTAGTTTTAAAGTTTTACATTTAAATGACCCCTTCGTTATAAGTTTGCTAGTTACACATTTAGCTCTTCGATTCGTTCTTAACAAATTCGGCTCACCAAGTTTTTTTCCATGTTTGATAATTAATTGTTGATATGTCTAAACTCTAATCAAGCTGTAGCCTTATATTTTTGCTAAATATTTGCTCTTCGATATATTTTCTTAAAATTACGGCTTTCTGGTTCATATAGAAATAATTCCATAGCTATAATTGTTCCGAGCGGTTTCGGCTATTCTTTAGCCCTAATCAAGGATGTGTTTTGGGATGCTGAAATTCTGTGTATGGCTACATAGCAATTTTACATTGAGGACTATATAAATGTAGGTGTGCATATAAATCATATATAAAAATTATTCTTACACCACTTTTCTTTGTCTTCTTCGTAATCCGGCAGTGGGAACTTTTGTGTCCCAATTTATCGCAATTATAACATATTTTATGTAAAAGGACAATTTCTATACCAATGTAACTGACCAAACCCGAAACATGGTCTTGAAGGCAAAGTAATTTTATGATTTTTTTTGTTTGGCGTAATTTTTAATTTTCCTTTGGCTTATTTTCTTAATGTGAGTCCTTCCACTCGGTTCTATGTCTTTCGAATCCTCTCTGACACTCACGAAACTTTGGTAATCTTCGGAAATTTGTTGTAATGTCGGTCTCATTTTCAAGCTTGTTGAGTACCCAACGACGTATTTAGATGCCTTTCGCTGAAATCAAACCATGAACCATCAGGCATTTAAAATTATTGGCGCTTAACTCTGCCAATTTGAAGTCATCGCAGTGTTTATTGAGTACACTGACGAAAGTAGTCGATCTTCGTCTCTTTTGCGGGTGAAATTCATGCATTTCCAACACTTGTGTTGTTTTTGGACTGATGAGTTCTGTTAATGATTGAACTGCCTCTTTAAATTTCAAGTCGCTGGTTTTCTTAGGCAAACAAACTTAGTATATTCTGCTGTGCCTAATTTCCTGAGGAGAAGGCGAACCTTTTTATTGTCAGCCCAATTTGAACAATACGTATTGTATAAGTCCTTGTAACGTTTAAAGTACGAAGTGAATGTAATTTCTTCTTCTAATGCAAACGTGAGGTTTTCAATAGCACTCCATATAGCATTTTGTGAGAACACGTTATCGCTGTCCTCATTTTGGTTTTTTTGGACATACACAGGTGTCTTTGCTCATTCTGCGATTGAAGGAGCATTTCTTCCTGTTTCTGTTGTCAAACCTGAATTTCTAGATGCAATTCCTCAAATTTCTCCTTGTATTCTGCTTGTTCTCGTTGGAATTTCTCTTGTCTTTCTTGATATTTCTGCTTCAACAGCAAATGCTTTTCTTGTTGATGTTTCAACAACTCTAACAATACACTTTTAAATTCGTCCATTTTCCTCCGTAAAAATTAAGAAATGAGAGGGGGAATTTTTTCTCTTTACCCTCTTAAATATGTCTGTTTGACGTGTAGAGTAATGCTACTGAAAAAATTAAATGCGGGGTTAAATTTTTACTTTACCCTATCAGCGAAAACAATAAGTCTATTTAACTTTTAGAGTTCCGGATTGTTGGAATGGAAAAAAATAACAAGGTTCACCAACTTTCTTCCCAACTACTGAATTGAAGTTGTACAAATCCTCTTGTTTTGAAGAGTTTCTTTTTTTTTTAATACTGGATACCCTTTTGTCGTAGAGTTTGATTAGAATTCCAATCTTCACCATTGTTGTAGACATTGACAAAACAATTTTTTTTGATTTGACATGATCTCCGTTTCTTCGAATCCTTTGTCCCCAAGATGTTGTGACCAAGTAATTGGTTAAGTAATAAAAAAACAAGGTTTGCAGTTATATCGTATATTAAACAGTAAGTAAACTAGAAGAGTATTACACGACTAGTATGTGTGTGTCGGTTGACCAGCATTAAATTCATTCACTATCCCTGTTAACCGTTCTCCGAAGAGAGAGAGAGAGAGAGAGAGAGAGAGAGAGAGAGAGAGAGAGAGAGAGTGAGAGCGATGATAATATCAAATCTGTAAGTGGAATGGATAATCCAAGTAGGTCTTTTTAATATAAAATATTAAAAAAATAGATCCATAAAGAGAGCTCAATGTATAGTATACAGAGCAATATGATATACACCACAAGCCTAATTTCGATAACAAATCTAGATTAATCAATCCCTCCAAAACTGAGCTAGAGTTTATTCCTAAAATATATATTTAAATGAATAATAAACACTATATAATAAACCTCTTATAAAAATCACTGAAATGATTCCTCCGATACTTTAAAATAGTTCTATAATATTAAAAATAAAGAGATGGTCACATTTACTCAATTTGATATAATAGATTAATACTCATCCATATATAAATGTCTGTTATTAAAAAGTATGAATTTTACCAAAGACTATGTAGAATTTACGGATGATATATTCAAGGTTATATTAGCTTCTAGAAAAGCATTATTAACTAATGATAATTCCACTTGGATTAAAAGTCACTATGATAATTTCGATGTTCCTGTGAGGGCTTATGCCACCGCTCGAATTGTATATTTAATGAGCATCTATATTTTAAGCAACTAAACAAGTCTGGATTATTCAAATTATACTAAAAGAAATTGAACCAGACAAATAAAAAAAAAATATTTTTTAATCCTCCTTTATGCCTACTATCCAATATAAATATCGGTCAATAATTTCTGAAATTGATTGAAAAATATTTTAAAGGAAATAGCACACTTAATAAGATTTTTAATAAAAAACCTAAAACTTAATTACTCATGCACAAATAACAAAAATAATATTAATTCACAGAGTAATAAAATATTAAGCAAATTCTATAAAAATAACCAAACAGATAACAACCACTCTTGTAATTGTAGAGTAAAAACAACTGCTGAGTTGAGGTATATGCAAATTCAAAAATGTTATATACCAAACAACCATTTTCCCTAAAGAAAATGCAAATAATAAAAAAAAAAGTATACATCGGAATTTCCGCCGGGATCTGGAAGGAGCGACTATATAATCACAGAGATTCTTTTTCTGACCCTTAGCTCTTTCTAAATATTTCTGGGAATTAAATGATAGAAACTTCTCCCCACAGAATGAATGGAAGATTAAAGGTAAAACTTAAACAACGGCAGCTTCAGAAGATGATGTAACATATACTTGGAAGAAAATTAAATGACCTCATTTAAATTATTATTAAATAGAATTTTATTTTATCTTGTTTTATTTTCAGCAATACAATAATTTTGCATTAATCTTTGAAAGTAATATACTTTGATTTTTGTTTCCGTATTTTTGTATTTGGGTATATATATATATATATATATATATATATATATATATATATACATATATGAGTGTGTACATGTGCGTATGTATTTCTGTGTACATGAGTTGGATTCTATAAATATGAATTGGATATTGAATTTAAGACGTTTTTATTGTAATATTTTATTTTCACTCCACCTTACACACACAAGCACACACACACACATAAACATGTATATATAACTGAATGTATATATATATATATATATATATATATATATATATATATATATATATTATACATTCAATTATTTTATTTATATTTTCTCTTCTTCCTTTTATATGTGTATATGTATATGCGTGTGTGTATGAATGTGTTTATGTATACGTGTGTATGTATATATTTGTGTATGTGTTATTTTTTTTCTAGTTTTTACTCTGTTTTCACAACCACCACACATAAAAATGAGGTTGAAATGAAACAACCCTTCCAGCCCCACATGTGTTTTTAATATTATAAATCCCCCAAAAATATATTTTCTAGGTCAAAGTCCTAGGCTTTCTGTTCTCGTGTTTCTTTTTTAAATATTCTCTATTAATTTAAATTTAAACCATTTTGTAAAATTTTACCATTTGTAATTTCATTTTGATGAGGCGGGTGTTAAAATCATATACGTTGAAATCGTTGATGCGTCAATTATATCCGTAATATATATATATATATATATATATATATATATATATATATATATATATATATGTATAGTTTTTGCCAACCCGTGTGCGAGTATGACCATTACTACATATCTTTTTGAGAATATCTACCGATGTGCTGAACGAATGTGGCGTTTTAGCCCAGCAAGAGACCTACATACTTTGGCATGAACAGGGCACTTAAGAAGTGCATCAGGGCTTCTTACATTATTATGCAATTTAAAATGCCGTAAGAAACCGCTTCTGGACCGGCATGTCTTCCTGCAAATATTACATTTCAGTTGCTGTACGTCTACGGCTAGATAGACAGTTGCCACCCTCCGTCTGTTCGCTCTCGTGTGACTCATTAGATCGAACTGCCTGTATGTGTCATCCAGAAGTTCAACAAGGAAATATTTACGCACATGTGTTTTAAGTCTTGCGATCAGATGCACATTCTTCGCACTGCTCTCAAGGAATATTGCATTTCGTCAGCGCATCTTTGATGCAGTCCTTAAAGCGCATCTTAGGTTTGACGAAATTTCTCCTCCTTCTTCGCAGCTCACCATAAAACAATTGCTTTGGAATACGGCTGTCATCCATACTGACGAGGAGCCCGCCCACCGAAACTGATGTTTTAGTATCAAGGACTCAATACTATCACAACCGCTCCACTCTAGCACGTCTGCATCACTAACAAACATTTGCCTGGTAATGCCAAGTATACGATGTAAGCAGTACGGGTGGATTCTCTCAAGCATTTCCATTTGTCTGCGGTAAAACACCCACGTCTCGCAAGCATAATGAAGTGCTGTAAGCACACCTGCGCGATAAACATTTAGCTTTGTACTCACTGAAATTCCGTGCTGAGACCAAAGATGCTTATTCATTTTTTTTCCAAATGCGTGGCTAGCTTTTTGTATGCAGTTTGAAATTTCCGCATCAAGATCACGGAACATTTTCAACGTGCTCTCAAGATACACAAAGGCGCAAACAGCCTTTAACCTTTCACTATAGACACAAATGCTTGGTTCAAGATATGGGTTTCCTGGAGCTTGTTTTTCAAACTAATAGTCAATCCCAGTGCAGTGCATGCATTAGGAAAAGCATCCATGAGATGCTGCATATCTCCATCTGAGTGAGTCACAAGATGCTGTCATCAGCAAATAGAAAAATCCCTGGTCAACGAGAATTGAACCTCCGACTTTGTATCAAACCTCCTGATGAACGATAGCGAATGTAAATACCAAGGTGGCAGTTATTAAAGACCTGTTCATAAACGATAGAGAATTACAGGGCAAATAGGGTTGGATCCGCAATGTCGCTTTGTTTAACTCCATTTTCAACTGATACTGGCTCAAAAAGCTTTCCACCAACATTAACCCATGCATTCATATCATCATGAAACAAGCGAAAAATGGTAACAATTTTTTCGGGACATCCCAGCTTGCCTAAAATATTCCATAAAGCCTTTCTCTTTACGATGTCAAATGCCTCTGTCAAGGCAACAAATACCTGGTAGATATCCATATTTTGCTCAACACACTTTTCTTGCAGTTGTCTGGCTGTGAAGATAATATCTACCGTACCACTTCCAGCCCTAAAATCTACTGTGGTTTCGGAAGATTGTCATTAGCAATGTGTTACAAGAAGCGATCCAGAACTACACAAAGAACATTGTCGATAACAGGCAACAGCAATAATTTCCACAGTCATCCCTGATCCCCTTGGCTTTGTACAAACCAATCATGACTGCATATTTCCTGTCATCCGGAACACTGTTATTACTCCAGGCCTCTAGCAACAATGAATGAAGCCGATGCAAAAGACTTTCTCCTCCGTGCTGAAAACCTCGGCATTCAGCCCATCCATTCCATGTACACTTTCCACTATTAAGCTTTCTATCAGCAATTTCAACCTCCTCAAATGTTGGAGGTTCTGCGAGAAATTCATTAACAGGCTTTTAAATTACAGATTGGATAAACTGAATGCCTATTGAGAATCTCGTCAAACTGTTCACACCATCTCAACAGAATATCATCGGGATCTCGAAGTAGTTTTTTTTTTCCATCATTAGTTCTTAGAGAAGAAACATGTGAAGTAGAAGGCACGTAAACTTCACGAACTATTTTGTACATGACCTTACTATCCATTCACACCCGACGCAAGCAGTATTTCATCAGCTTTTCACTCCACCATTTGTTTTTCATCGTGTGCAAATTTCGCTGCATATCAGCTTTTATTCACTTTAATTTGCATCAATTTCCTTCTTTTGTTCACTAGATAAATCATTATGAAGTAATGCAGTGTAGTTTATTTTCTCTTCCAAGATCTTTTCTACGTGTTTGTTTTTCGGATTAAACCAACCTAATATTTCTTATCAGTAAATCCAATAACCACAGTTGACCCATACACTGCCTTCTTGAAAGAAGTTCAGTTATTTTCAATTACTAAAGCTTTTCCATCTTATTGACTAGATTCTGTCTAACCGCAGAAACTTGCAGACAGCTAACATTCAGCCTCATTGGAAGTGATATGCCTCTCCGCCTTTCTTTTTTACGGACAACACACTAAACTCTTGCTCTTACTTGACGATGGGCAGTCCAACATCCAGCCCCACACATTACACGCACAATACATATATCCTGTACATCACGGAGCCTCACAAGAACATATTAAATCATGTGCCACAGTTTTGATCCAGGGTGCATCCATGTTATCTTATATTTGTTCTTTTGTTGAAACATCGGGCTAACAATGAACAGATCCAGTTCCGAGCACATTTTCAGCATCAACAAATCATTGCTACTGAACTTTACAACGCTATGTTTACCAAGAACTTTCCATGAGTCACCATCTCGGCTCAGCCATGCGTTAAAATCTCCAAGAATAAACATTTTGTCTGCTACATCTACTTTCCTAATAAGAGACCTTAGTTCGTTATAAAAAGCTTCCTTTAATTCATCTGTGTAGGCTATGGTTGGTGCATATACACCAATCAAGGTTGCATATCTTCCACATGCTAAATGAACTCTCATAGTGATTATTCTATCATTGATACCTATCGGAATCTCTTCCAACTGACTAGTTATTGATGCCCTAATGGCAAAAGCATCATCTAATTCTCTCTTCCCCTTCTACCTTTCGCTCCAGAAAAAAGTATAGCCACCAGAATTCTCCACGAAATGACCCTCTCCAAGAAATCTAGTTTCCGAAAGGGCCCCAACATCCATATCCTATCTTTGGAGCTCCTTAGCAACCAGTGGATATCTTTTTTCATGTCGATGTACATTTGCTTCAATATCAAGTTAAGTACGTATATTACAACACCCAAAATTGATGGGTTTGTCCACATTAGCACGATGACGATTGGGTCCAAGCTGCAGCTCCTTGTATCACCTGCTTAGCCAGATCCTTTCACATCTAGTTTCAGAACCCTTATTGCCATTGACTTCGATTGTATTAAATACTTTCATTGTAATGCAAGTTGCCTTTTTAGGATACGGTCAGCCATACTTCTACATTAACATGACAAGTGCAAAAAGTTATCCAGATATTAATCAACGCTTATGCATGAAGCCTTTAAAGTGGGAAAAGGCAGTGCACAGATTCAGTCCCACTCTCTAAGCAAAAAATGATATTTACAAAAACAAGAGCAAGTCGATATCGTTGGATACCATCAAAAGCCGCAGGTGTTATGTCAGAGTTTTCCTTCTTCTAGAAGTCTGCCTTGAATAAGGTTAGGAAGGACATCACACCCAGTGGTTTAAACGCGACTTCAAACACCGGCCTGAGCATATCTATGTCCCAGCGCCATGTCTCACCTGACTCCAGTTTAGGAGGTGGCAACTAATATGTGCTACCACCTCGGGTCAGAGGGAATTTGGGAACAGCAGCAATTAAGAGGTAGTTCCACGCTCTTCAAAACCTCACGATCTGAGGCTTTGCCGTCGGGTGTAGTTTATTGTCTGATCCAGGACACACACAGACACACACACACACTCGCGCGCGCACACACTCACACAGACACACACTCATACATATATAAATGAAGCACCATCATACTTTATCGTACAGTTGGTAGAAATATTTTTAAAATATTTCTTTACAGAAGTTCAATATAAGATATTTAAAATATTTTAATCATTTACTTCCAATTAATGCCACTAGTACGCATGGGTTACAAGAGTGAAAGTAAGAGAAATGACATAGTATAGGGAGGATTGAGGATTCAAGGAGGGAGAAGATGACGATTGATGTTGCATTTAAATCTTTGAAGAATGTAGTTATCAAAGAAGCAAGTAAGGGAATGGCGTTCCACGGGCGGGACTTTTGAGAAAGAAAAATGATGAAGTAGAAGTGACGCTACCATTTAGCTATTTCAACAGTAAACAGGTGGTACCTAGATGCCAATATCGTAGTATGGTTGAATTCATGTAGTTGGGGTACTGGGTAAAAAGGCTCATCAGATCAGTTGCCATGAATATATTCGGGGAAAAGACAGAGGGAGACATGTCAAGTCGGTGAGAAAGTAAATGAAATCAAATTGTCAAGTCAGGCTCGATTACATCGCAGATTCTTCTTTGGATTTTGTCGAGGACATCGAGATAGATACCAGGAGCACCAGAAAAGATATGACAGCAGTATTCCATGCACGGGCGAATGGTAAATTTGTCAATGTGCAAGATGATCTCTGCCGAGTAAGATTTTCTGGCACGACACAGTTGCCCAAATATCCTTGCTGTAGATGCAGCTATTAATTCGATGTCGTCAATCCACTTCAAATCATTTGAAAGCTTGAGAACAAGAGGGTGTGATGTGTTGCTCACTAGCGTCAACCATTCTTCTTTATCTCTTTAAATGGGAGCCATTTCCTGCTCCTGCGGCTGATTGGATATAATTTTCAAGAGGAGGTTTGTCAGTTCTGACGGATGTGCTAATGTGACAGGAATGGTAGTGTCCTTTGCATAGATACTTACTTGGGAACTGATGACATCAGGAAGATCATTGATGAAGATCAGAAAGGGCGTAGAACACATTGTGGGTAACCCGCGTTCTTTTGAAAGGATCTGGAAGCAACCCGTTCAAAACAAAATCTACCTCTTGCGTGAGAGACAGACCTATTGAGAAATTTATGGTTGTATTCCAGCGCAGTCAGTGACAGAGTGATTAAGCCACATGGCATTGTGAGCATTAAATCACCGAGCACAAAGACATTTGCAAACAGTTGAAGAGAGATGACATTGTCTATATTATCAGAAATACTATTTAGCACGGAACAATCATGAGAGGATGGGGGAAGGTAGAGAAAGAAGAGATAGTTAAAGAATTTATTAGAGAGAGACGGAGGCACATGTAAGAATTATCTTAAGATTCAAGAGAGTCCCATAGCCAGCGGAAGATGTGCACGGGCAAAAACACCCAGGTCATGTATGGGGACATTATAGTCCTTCTTAAAGAGAGAAAGATAGACAGGAATCGAAAATTCAGAAGGATGTTTGAATAATCAAGACTGATTTTTTAAAAAAAGGAACGATTACACATTCCAGAAGTTTAGGGTTTTGTTGCCGAGATGGTTTAGCTTTATTTCATTGGTTGCTTATCATCATGGTGTATTGTTTTGGATAAGGAAAAGACCGAGACTAATAGTAGCAGTCGGATGTCTTATGTAATACGTGTGGGCTGGAAATTAGCGCAAACTGTAACATATTGTATCATCGGAGTTGTCCACCGGGGGTGATTGTAGGAACACCCAACCATTGGCGACATGGAACAGTAAAAACCCCGATATTATGCGACGCTTCATCAGAGCAGTCTCTCTAGATGATCGTCAAAATTTCGGTCTCCTAAGTTCTGGTGGAGAAGTAGCAACCAGAAAACTGCCAACCCGGTACTCGCAGTATGAAGAGACGTAGCGACAATATATCATAAAAAAAATCTTCATGACAACACCGCTATTAAGGCCTGAGAAAAGGATAGGAAACGGGAACCTTTTCCTGAAGAGGTAAAAAGGGATAAGCCTCTACTCACATTCAAGAGAATTGGGAGGGGAGGGGGGTATAGACTGCGCGGTAGAAATGCCGGTCTACTTCTATTAAAAAAAATGAAAAAATGCTACTAAGTTTTAACTTAATTTCATTTGAGATAACCATTAATTATTCAACGAAGAATTAAAAATGACAGATACATCTGAAATATCTTCCAAAACAGCCCTGGCTTTGACTTTCCAGTTAAGTTACTTTTCAGAATGTGCATTCAGTTAACTTATTTGGAGAGTCGATATTAAAATCACGTTATTATTTTTCTTTTAAATATTGTACACCCAATACAAGGGCTATGTGTCAGTCAAGGTGGACATTTACGGAATAGGTATATTGTAATGGCGTATAGGGAGCAGTCAAGAGTTTCATGTTATGCGGATATGTAGGATAGATAACGGTTGAAGTGGTTAAGATTGTAGTTATCGAGCAATCAACCTCTCATAAAATAGTTCCATATTATTATAATTCCGGGTAAGAGTATATCTTAGTAGAATGTTCTCCATGCTATTAGAATATGTAAGAAGCAATGATGAGGTGTCTCAGTTTACTTAGCATGTTGTGCCCTAGTTCTGAAGTCCTGGTCTGGTGGAACCAGGGAATTTACTTCACCCGAACTTCTGCCATGAAAATAGCGATAGAGCAACGATCCGTTTTAAGGAAATTGTTAAAGGATAGAAAATAATCCATACTCCACAAGGTCATGCAAATGCTTAAAGAACAAGGTCGAGACTGGACAAATTAGTTTGGGCAACAAGGGCCTCTGTACACAGTTTTTTGTCCAATCTCGCTCTTTTAGAGATAGAACCATGACAGGAGGCGCCAGTTACTTTCTAATACTGTAGAAAGAACCGACCATTTTTGCAGTGTCTTTAGCTTTGCCTCGTATAGACGAGTTCCACTTGAAATGTTGTGAGTGAAAGTGGCAATTGATGTTCCAGGAAAGTCGCCTCATATCGAATTAAAAAAAAAATATTTGTTCGTTTATTTCGTGCAACCGAACAGAACGAAATACTTTAATTAGATGTTTACGTAACTAGAATTATAATTGAGTTTTAATAATTAATATCACGATTTTCCATATTATTTCACGTGTCATTTCACGTGTCATTTCAGATATTTTACAATATTACTAAAGTTAACAACTAACGGTACATATCCCATCTCCGCACAGAAATAAAGTGTCAAAATACGTATGAGATATGATTAGTTCCGGATGGAAATTATCGAAATTAAACTTCTATTTCTAGGTATCCGTAACGTTGGTATTCAGGATTCACCACGTTTCGCTTTGTTTTTTTGTTGTTTTTTTTTTTTTTACTTTAAAAGTTATGAACCTCTGCATTCTCTTCTTGCGTCTGTTCAGTTATCCATTCATGCTTTTTCGTGATTAAGGTTATTCACCGTTTGCCTGCTACATGTCACCTTTAATTTACCCGTAAGTGTAAAATTCTCTAAAGTATTCCAGAATTTTTAACATTATTTTACGTAGATGTCACAAAATGCGGGAGATATTATGTAGTGAGATGCAAATTAGTATAATTTGCATATGAGCAGGTAGCTCATATGATAAACAGACACCAACTAGAACGGAGGTAGAAACGCTTACTTAGCAAGATACACGACACAACAATGGCGTCGCCGACAGGATACTCTTTGGTCCTTGAAGACCCAGAATACGTAGATTCGTTGCTTTGCTGCTAATGCAAAATGTAGAAAGTTGAAAGACAACAAAAACAGAGTAGGGGAAAATGAAATCACCGACTTGTTTATGGCTACCACTGGTTGTGAAGCGATTATGAAGGTTGCTACAATGGTTTACCCTCGAGAACTAGAAGAAATGACTTTCGAAGAAATAAGTTAGCTTATTAAGGGAAACATGAGGCCAAAGAAAAGACTGGTGATTGCAGAAAGGACCAAGTTTATGGCAATGAAGCAGGAAGTGGATGAACCGATAGTAAAATATTTACACCGGTTAAGAAGTGCGAGTAAATACTGTGAATTCGAAAAACTAGGAACAGGAGAGCAGACAACGGAAGAAGAATTAATCCAACTAAGATTAATTGAAGGTATGCATAATTCAGCACATAGATATAAGTTAATGGAATAGTTACAACTTACAAACATGCCTTTGAATATGTGTATAAAATTTATGCAACAGCAGGAGTTAATACATACCTACAACCAAAATAAAAAATAAATCCTACGAAGAAATAATGGCTGAAACATATACGGTACAAACAAAAAGAAAAAATTGTGCGTACTGTGGAAAAATTCATGAAATGAAAAAAGAAAAATGCCCAGCCTTTGGAAAAACATGTTCAAAGTGGTTAAAAAAAAAATCACTTCAAAGAAGTATGTAAAACGAAAAATGTGGAAAGAGTAGAGGATGAAAATAGACAGATTTTTAATGTAAAAAAGGATAATATACAAAACACTGGATCTAAGAATGGAGATACAAAAATAAAAGTGAAAATCAACGACTGTATTGTCGAAATGCAAATCGACACAGGTAGTGACGTCACGATAGTACCCAGAAATTTGTGGGAAAAAATGGGAAAACCGTTTTTAAAAATAAAACAACGTAAAATTACGTCAGTTTGATGGCTCGATTATAGCAATTATGGGTTACTTTGAAGGTTCAATAGAACTGAAAGAAAAATATGAAATAGTACCCATTATAGTTACAAATTGCCGAAAAACGAATGGACTACTGGGGAATGACGTGTTAAAAATAAATTCAACGAAGTTGATTAATGAGATAGAAATAGAAAAAACAGGAAAATTAAAAAATTATGAAGCTAGCCTGAAATTAAAAGATGTTTCCCCCTCCTACTACGAAGCGAGAAAAATACCAGTGCATTTATTACCGTTTGTAATAGCTAAATTGCGAAAGCTAATAAAGGAAGACTTATTAGAACCTGCCCCTCCAGGAGGAAGTAAATGGGCATCACCCATTGTGGTATTGAAAAAAAAATGGTGACCTGAGAATTTGTGGAGATTATAAAATAGGGGTGAACCATAAAGTTTGTGCTGACTCGTACCCTATACCGAATGTGGAAGTAGCTTTACATAAACTTGCTGGAATGAAAGTATTTTCGAAGATAGACCTAAAATCAGCTTACCACCAAATACCGATAAATGAAAATTTTAAAGAAGTGACGACCATAAACACACCTATAGGCCTGTTAAGGTGGAAAAGAATGTCGTATGGCATAAAAACGGCAAGTGCAATTTTTCAAAAAGCTATTGAAAAAGTAATAGGAAATGTTGAAAATACCATCTGTTATCTAGACGATATATGTGTTGGAGATTTAAATGAAGATGATTTAAAGAAAAAACTGAAAATATACTGAACCGGTTAAGAGACGCTGGTATGACAATAAATACAAAAAAGTGTGTAACCAATAGTAATGAAATATCATTTTTGGGTTACTCAATATCAAAGGAAGGGGTCTCTCCAGATAAAGTACTAATATAGAAACTTCTAAAAGTTGCTACACCGAAAAATAAAAAAGAATTGGAGTCCTTCTTAGGTTTGGTAAATTTTTATAGAAAATATGTACCAAAATATGAGTTGACAGAACCATTTGCTAAGTTAAGAAAAAAAATGTGGAATTCATTTGTTTAGAACACCGACAGAAAGCCTTTGAAAACTTAAAACAGATTCTGGCAAAAAAGCCAATAGTACAAATTTTTGACCCTAAGGACATAACTCTAACTACTGACGCTAGTGAGCAGTCCATATCTGGTATTTTGTCACAAGATGGGCATCCCATAATGTACTTATCGAGGAGATTAACAACAACTGTACACAATTATTCGAATATAGAAAGGGAGGCACTAGCCCTAGTGTGGACAACGGATAGAGCAAGACAGTTTTTGATGGAAAAAAAATTCTTGTTGAAAAGTGATCACAGACACTGGAATTTATTTTCAACCCAAGAAAAGAGCTACCGAAAGTTACAACGTCCAGAATATTACGTTGGACGATTAGACTGATAGCGTTCGACTTTGACATTGAATATGTTAAAGGGAATACGATACCGCACGTTGATGCCTTATCTAGATTGAGGTTTTATAGAGAGGAGAAGGACAAAAACGACGAGGAATTTGAAGACACATTCTTGCACCTGATGTAATATCTGTAGATAAAATGGCTACTGAAATTACAAATGACCCAGTGTTAAATAGAATAATGTCGAGGATAAAACAGAATCGCTGGGGAAATTGTTCAATGGCTGAAAGACCATTCAAAGAAATCAGACATAAAATGACTATAGAAAACGGGATAATATGTAATGGACACCTGGTAGTTCCCCCAGAAACACAGAGGAGACAGGTTATAAAAAGTGTACACGATGACGTACATTGTGGAGTGGCAGCTACGCAAAAAGATTAAAATTGGAAGCCTGGTGGCCGGGGTACTCAAGAGACGTAGAAGACTACGTAAAAAGATGCAAAAAATGCACAGAACTCAGGAATATTAAGCAAAAGAAAATACATGTATGGTCCCGAGAAGTAGAACCATGGAGCAGAGTACACATGGACCATGCCTATGTCAATGGGATAGGACTATTATTAATATTAGTAGACGCATATTCAGTTTGGCCTGAAGTGGTGAGAGTACCTGATAAAAAAATTACCACCGTAAAACAAATATTAAGAGTAATATTTTCGAGGAATGGGACACCGAGAACATTGGTGACTGATAACGCACCAGAATTTGTGGATGCTGATTTGCATGAATGGCTAAGAAAAATAGGATGCAGATCCTACAAGACCCCTCCCTACCACCCTCAAAGTAATGGGACAGCGGAAAGGATGGTACAGACGGTAAAAAAGGGCATAAAAGCATGCTTGCAACAGAAGGAGGAAATCGATGCTTTCCTACCAAGACTGTTATTAAGTTACAGAACAATTCTACAAGCAGGCAGGCCGGAAAGTCCATCTACCTTAATGGGCAGACAATTAAGGTCCCCTTTGACTATGTAATATGCCACAAATGAAAATATGTGGTACAAAAGAAATAGGAATATGCAACCCGAGTCAGCCGAATTTATTATGCAGAAAGGACAGAATACTGCAATATTAAATAAAGAAAATCGGAACAGTGTTCTAGCTCATGCTGACCAAATAAGATCCCAAGGAGAAGAAACGGATGAGGAAATGCCTTCAGAGATGCCCATTATTGATGTAACAGAAGAGTTAATGCAGAATGAAACTGCGGAGGAAGAAGTAGAGAGGGATGAGTTAGAAGAGGAAGAAGTAGAATGGGACAAGTTAGAAGAGAAAGACCAGAGTATGCAAGAGGAACAGTTCGATTATAGGGAAAGACATGATAGATCTAGATCTCCAAGGGAAAGGAGAGAGATAAAGGAAGATGTTCAGGAGGGCACAAGAAGAAGTACAAGATGTACTCGCGGCATAAGGCCCCTCCGTTATAGGGAGATGTAGTGAGATGCAAATTAGTATAATTTGCATATGAGCAGGTAGCTCATATGATAAAGGGACACCAACTAGAACGGAGGTCGAAACGCTTACTTAGCAAGATACACGACACAACATATTAAACATTTAAGCTACTATAAAAGCCTCTCAATTAATCATATATTCTCTTCTTTATTCTGATAGCAATAAAAAGCGTCGACAAAACTGTTTTAAATTAACATACTCGATATACTCGAGTATAGTACGAGCTTTTTTTAAATAGGTAATTTTTTGAAGAGATTAAAAAATTTCCGTGACCGGTTGCATTACACACAAGTAATCTTCTTCTGTAGTAATTATAATGAATTCAAAATTCACGGGTCACAATATAAATGAACTCAACTTATGCACGCTTATATACGATGTCTTATTTAAAATTAACCAAAGTGACTGTAATAATGGTATTTCTAATCAACAACCAGAATTAATTTTTAAATACCCACGGAAATTATTCGCGATCTTAGAAATTAATTCAATCTTGCTTTGATTATTGCTATACTTATGTATACTTTCTTACAACCTCACTGGTTTCGAATACTTAAAGCATCTGTCCTAGCAACAGATTATTTCACATATATCATTCTTTAGTATGTATGGTTAACTATCTATGCCATCCGTTACCTAAAGTTCGTGACGGGCGATTACATTGAGTGATAGATCATTCAGTAATATGATTAAATTCGAACAGAAATCGCTGACTTTTGATTAATCAACTGCCAGCTGTGTTTATTGATCTAAAACTAGCGCCCATAATTCTTATTCTCGTGTTTAAGAGCCATTACGAAGACAAGATCATGTGAACGTCGCTTCCTGCCAATTGATTGGGAAGCATTGCCAAATAATTAGTCTAAAATTCATAATATTTATGAATAAAAATGAATAAAATCCTCCTCATTTCAATCATTTTGAAATACTTTTAAATACATTATATATAATATTTACTGAGTATGTTCGTGTATAAAGAATGTTTAAGAATTTATTCTCGGTGAAATAATTAATAATGTATTTTCTCCATGAATTAAAAATATGGTTATTCGAAATAAGTATGAGAATGTCATGGATAGTGTCATTCTAGGAATGATTAATTCATCATTTCTGAGAATTATTTAAATTAAACTAATATTACGTAGAAATTGACTTCCATATATCGAATTTGATGAATTTTAATACAATTATATATATATTAGCTTTTCAATATCGGTTCCAACTGTAAATGTAACACATCTGATATGTTGCTCATATCAAAGCCTGACGGAGATGAATCCTCTACTGGATGGTTTGAATTCAGATTTTTCAATATATTAAAATAGTTATTAACCATCTTTATAGGAAATATATATTTAATTTTTTTTTTTTTTAATGTGTATGCTATGACTGGAAATGTAATAGTTTATTTGTTAAATTCCTCTAAAACTAAAGTAAAATTATAGACACGACTATTACACGAGACATGTGACAATAAGTTCATAGCAAAATCAATAACGGAACTATAGAGGAGATGTATTTATACTTAATATCATATTTAGATCATGATGTATTGTTTGAAATCTATTTTTGTTTAAAATATCCTAGTTGTAATTATTAATCTATATCCAGAAAGGTATGGCACGTGGAATTATAACAATCTAACTCCGTTGAATAAATAAATGGTTCGTTTAGAAATGTTATCGTATATGACCTGCTGGAAGGCTGGAGCATACAACGGCCGATACATAGTGAATATGGCAATAAAGATGAGGACAGCAGTCCGAACATTTTAAATAGTCTAATTATAATTTATAATTTAAAAATCATATTGTTGTGTATGATACACCTAATTTACATAAGCGGACTACCGACCATATAAATATGGGTTGGTACCGGAAGACGGGGAAGATAGTAGAGATTAAGAAATTGAATCCAGAGACTCTGCCCGACTGCGATTTAGTCAACCCATTATGCAGGAACAGTCTTCCCAAGAATATACCAAACTAACTGTAAATATTGTGTACCTATTCTTTGTTTCAATACATTTTGTTAACGTACATTTTGTGTTGTATTATTCCATGCTTATTTAAGCTTCAACACATATTAACACTATTACTAAAAATTTCAGATTGACAATTTTACGTTCAGAAAAATTGGACACAGTTGTAGCTTGAATAATATAACGGGCGGCTGATGTGTACAAACGTTTCTCCCAGTCTGGAATAACTAAATTTATATTACAACCATAAGCAGAAGCTGATTTCTAAAATTCCTGTTGAATCACATCATGAAGCTTCTTTTAAATGATACAAATTTCACACATTGAAACTTTCTCTAATGCTATTCGAATGAATATGATTTCAAATAATTTTTTAATGCTGTGTTGATTGTTCTTTTACTTTTCAAGTGAAGTTGATGAATTCTAATATTGTCAAATGTAACACTCAATCTGAAATCGGGAAGTCGCCACCGACATGATTAAACTCACTTCTATTCTAGGCACACAAGAAGGTGTTTTGATGGCTATTAATTTCGTAATGTGGACGATCATGGCTCTCCACAACGACCTCGTCATTGTAGCACTTAGCAATATTTGCTGCCTTGCCAAAGATTCCCACCCATTTAAAGAAACTTGTCAGCTAGGTCGTCCCTGGCCCTTGTCTGTATTTCTTACCATTAATATGTCCTGTGAACGTCAAGTTCTCCAAAATCTCCTTTCTCATCATATCCTTGAAATTTCAGCGGTCTCTTCTTGATTCTGAGTATGTGACCTATTTGTTTCCATTTTTCTTAAGATCTATCCGTTGCTACATGGAATTATCACTATAATTCTATAGAACAACAGTTCTGTTATCTCCCGTTTTCTCATCTGTGAGGAGAATATCCAATATGTACTACTGGATTGATGTTATGTAAAAATGCAGCAGAATTTCCTTTGTTTCTAACTAAATATTTCTGCGTCTTAGCGCTGTATTCTTCTTTAGAAATGTATTTTCTATCCCCTGTTAAATATATTTTACTTGTTTATTCTTCCCATTTGTGTTTTCCATATTGGTCATTTTCATTTACGGAAAACTATACTTTGCCCTATAACAGCCCATGGTTAGTCCCTTCTCGTTTCCCTTCACTACACTGTCTAAGAGGACATAGTTTTCTTCTCATTTTTTTGTCTGTAAGCAACACAGTTTCTTCTGCGTGTCTGTTGTTGCTAAGATTACTTCAACCCAGGATCATTAGAATAGCCTCGCTGTAAAGGTGTACCAAATCCGGGGAGAAGTCACATCTTGTCTTAAGTTTCTATATAACGATCACTCAATACAAGGACGAATTGGGTTATGCAGGAAATATAACAGTTAACCCTAGACTTGTATAGGTCAATATTGTTTTGATTGAGAAAGCCTGCAGCTTTGTGGAACAACGCTGAATGCATTGTCAATCACCACAATATTGAGAAGAATCTGGACGAATGAAACTTCTTACAACTAAAACAGGAAAAGAATGACGATAATCGTGCACATTACAAGGCGGGACCCAGTTGCAATGGTCAGTGATGGTGGGATAATGAATATAGCTCGACAGAACACACACACAAACATATATTTATAGATAATATGGGAGAAAATTATATATAACTTTTGATGTTACTTGTGTGTATAATTGGATGTATTTTGAAATTAGAATATTCGTATCTCTCGCTATATATATATATATATATATATATATATATGTGTGTGTGTGTGTGTAACTAAGCTTTTTATTTAACATTTTTTTATTCGAACAAGTGTTTTCTTTTTTGGAAAGAGTGTGTAGAAATTGCTCAAATGTTCTATAATTCCGTGCGCTTTCGGATATACTATATAACCCAACATCAAGGATGATTTTATTTTTTTCAATTTAATTGGGTGTGTGGGTTGTGTGTATGTTTTTAACGTTATAGAAATGTTTTATTTTTCCAACACAGTTAGCACATTGTGACCCTGGCCATAGTTAATATTTTTACGTGTTGCCTTTTTTTCATTTTTATTCTTAAGGCGTGTTTTTAATAATTCTTTTTAATCTTTTTTATATGTGGATGAGGTTTATTTTCTACTAGTATGTTTCGGGATGGAGTCTGGTTGATTTGTGTGTATGTTTAAATGAGTTCTAATGGAGCTGTGGTCAGATAGGTGTAAGGTAAGGCGTCTGGAGAGGCATGTAATTATTTATGAATAGGGTTTCATCACAGACACAATTCCTTAAGGGGTATTTGAACTCATAGATAATGTGCGTTTGTTGTACTTTTCATTTTACTGGTGTGTTGTTATTTTTCAGTAACACTAAAAACATACACACAACCCACACTGTATCCAAAAAAGAAAACACTTATTTGAAAACAAGAAAAATTAAATAAAAACCTTAATCATAGTACCTTGTCTGGACACACACGCACACACACACACACACACACACACACACACACACATATGTGTATATATATATATATATATATATGAATTAAATAATTAAGTAATAGACAAACTTGAGTTTCTATGTCTATAATGTATTTCCCCAGAAAATATATTTTTTCCTGATACATCAGGTCACATCTCTAGTTACAAAAGAATTAGGTTTCTAATTTTTTAGGGATAGTTTTAGATTAATATAAAAAGATTATAGAAAGGTCCATCTTGGAAATGTAAATAAGGATAAGGTTTTTTAAACCATCCTTAATAATTTACTTAGATTCAAGTGTATTCAGTTAAAAGACCAGAAAATTTGACCTCTTAAATAATTTTTAAACAGGAGAAAAGAAGAAAAATGGAAACAATGTAGTAAATCAGGTGATGGGGTAGAAAGAGGAAGAGGAAAGAAAAGGTTTAAACAGGGTGGAGAGGGGAAGAAGGAAGAGTGAGGCATCATATGTAGGCATCTCACGGTGAAACTTGAAATGCGCATCAATATAAACTACAATTAATATATAAAATATTAAAGATTACCGGCAGGAAAAAGTAGGATTAAAATAAAATAAATTATATTAATAATATTATTAATAATATTAATCTTGACTAATACAGTTGTAATTATTATAGGATAATATATTAAATATTCTTAAAAAACAAAAACTTTAAAAAGAAGGGTATAAAAATTAATAATATTATTATTAACAACAGTAATAAATGTTAAGATGAGTTTAAATTTGAACTTTAAAATTTAAAATTTAAAAATTAAAATTAAATTTTATAAATGGTAAATAAAGAATATATTAATATTAATTAAATATTGATATTTATTATTAAGCTAATATTCATAAGATTACTTGTTATTTCCACTAAAAATAATATTATTAATCATGATAAAAACAAAAAGAATGATAATTAGATAAAAAAATATTAAAAAAATTTAAAAATAAAACATAAAAATAAAAAAATATAATAATATTGCTTGGTAAATTGTTTCGTAACCTTATACTGATGGGAAATTCATGATAAATGAAAAACCTTAATATACAAGCGCATATTCATACATATACTAATTCTCATACATATATTTACATACATATAATGATATCAAGTAAATTATACAATTATATAAAGACCAATAAATAAAATAATCACGTATACATCTTAAATATATACGTATATATACACATATGCCCAAATATATACACAAATTCACATATCTACACCTATACATATATACATATATATACAAGTACATAAAAACCCAGATAACACACAAAAAATTGATAATATTATTTTCACATATCTACACATATATACATGTACATATACTTACATATACACATATGTTCAAACCTATATACACACATTCACACATACATAAAAGCACGCAAACACACAAAAATATTAATATCACACATCTACATATTTATGCATATACATATATGTAAGCAAATATATGGATATAGATCCGGCAGTAAGAAGAAAAATATACGGAAAAACAAACAAAAATCCTAATATGCAATTATGCTGTTTTAATGTTAATATAATGTCAACGTCGGATATATATATATATACTAGCAGTAGAGCCTGGCGTTGCCCGGGGATGTAACAGTAAGAGATAGATCAAGTATCGACCATCATAAAGACTGAAAAATAAAATTGACAAAGATTATTGTTTAAGGTTGACGGAGACGCATGTCTTAATTAGTTTTTTTTTTTTTTTTTTTTTTTACGAATTAGTCAAACCCAAATTCAAACAAAAACATTGTTTACAATCGTTATGAGTCTATCGATTGGTGAATAGAATTTTATTATAAACAATTGTCTTGTACATGGAATTTTTAAAGCATTCTGAATGTAAATAAAGAAAAAATTGTGCAAGACAATAAGAAATACTACCTGCCGAAAAAAAAAGTGGATGTTTGTTTTATCGGCTGAAAAATGTAAGAAATCCGATCCCATATATAAAGGAACACACGCACACACACACACACACAGACACACACAAACAACCTGGGTTTTTTAACCTAAGTCACTCCACGGAATCGCTAAATCATAGAGCATAGTCTGATGAAAAAGACGCCAAAGTTTATGAAAACAAAATTTTATCGTCAAAATGCTTATGTTTTTAGGAAGAGGATAGACTAAATTTTTTTTAAATTATTTTTAAAAAATTTTTCCATCTTTTAGAATATTCTAAATTTTATTTAAAAACCTTGTTTCTCTTTGTCGCAACAAGGGGTAGTAAATAACATAGATAATTTTAGCGTTTTTTGTATTTACACACATTAATTTGGAAAATCTTGCAAAAATAAAAATAATTGTCAGATGTTAATGAAACTTTCAGAAACTATTCACAGATGATCAAAATTATTCTAAATATATCTTTTTTTTTTTTATTAAAGTCATGTCAGAAATATTTTTTTTTATATTTACTAACACCCCCATAACTAATTTTATGAAAAACTCTAGAAATTCGAGACCATCGGTTTTAGTGATTACAATAAAAGCACAAGGCTTTGAAGAATGCAAATCATGTTTTTTTTATTTATTTGGCCAACGTAACTGAAAATCAGCTGTGAATTGTAACATACAAAACTCAATAAAACAAATATATTATTTAGTTTCAAATGCTTTTATTTGTTTTAATTTGTTTTTATGAATATGGACAATATTTTCTGAAAGCAAAAACATTTTTCAATGAAAATTGAATTTTTAATACAATTATTTCTTATTTCTTTAATTTTAAAACGATTTTAAAAAAAATTTTTAAATTGAATTTTTAAAAATATTTTAACATTAGTTAAAAAGCAACATCAACCTTTCAAAATGTCCGTGTGAGACTGTCATTGTCTAGCGCTTTGAAAATTGTATAATTTGGACCAATCAGATTAGCCATGGTAATTAAGAAATGTAATTTTTGTGTTTATAGTCGGACAGTAATTATCAAGTACGGAAGACCAACCAGAATACAATTTAGTTGCATTATTTGAGTTCAGCATTGTTCTCCGCTGTTAAGCCCTTTACTTTGCGAAACACGTATGGAGAAGTTAATTTGAGTTTTCAATTTCAACTGAGAAGGGTACCTACAAGTAACAGTATCATCTTATGAAATTTAACTACTGATAAACTTTAATTTATATGATCTTATTTTTATATTAATCTCAGTTATGACATTTTTCCATAAATGAAATATCAAAATTAATAATAAAATGAATGGAAATACAAATAACACAGTAAAATGTAATAAATGTACATAAAATTATAGTATTTTATGTACACTTCTGATAAAATTTCATAAGAAAGGTACCTAAATTAATTAGATACCTTTTTCTTATGAAATTTAATCTCACTATTAACAGTCTTATTTTTTAATTTTTTTATATTTTCCATAAAGCATCGTAAACGTAAAAATGAAAGCTAAGTACAAAAAAAAAATTTAAAAATTAGAGCGCTGAAAGTTTTCCTTAAAAGTAACGAGGTAAATAATTTGTTCACTTAAATAATTTCACTTCTTTCCATCCGTAGAAAGAATTAACTTCCCGTAAGTTATTTAAACGTCATGAATGTGCCTTTCGTCAATCGCCAAGCGACGCGAAAGGTTATGACCTGCTTTGTTTTATTTTCAAATTACATTTTTTCGGCGCAGAAGCTAAGTTAAGCTTGTTTCCAAATATTTTAAATAAACAATATAATTTCTGTTTTTATTAAAATCAGTTTTGAAAAAAATGATAATTGATTTTTAAAAGAATATCAAATAAGATTTTAATCTTTTTTATCAAATCGAAAAAAATGATTGAAAATGATTGATTATCTGCCCTTTTTTTTTACCAAAAAAAACAATATTTTTAACGAAAATTTCAGACGTGCTAGGAACGATTAAAAAAATACCCCCAAAATACTTTGATCTTTCCTCTTTAATAATAATATGAACATTAGACGATAAAATTTTGTTTTCGTCAAGTTCGGCTTTTTTTTCATCATGCTATGCTCTTTTGTTTACATTTTCATGGCTGAGTTGTCCCCCTTTCATTCTCATGATGTGTCTTCATCGTGTTATCAAATTGATTTTATTAATAGACAACTGTATTTTTTCCATTTTCGGCCTCGTTAGAACCACCACAAGGTAATTTTATGTAGTCCTGTGAAGTTTTGTTGAAATCGGCTAAAAAATGTAGGAAATTCGATCCAACATATAAATGTTACAGACACACACACACACACACACACAATCTGCGTTTTATAATAAGTAAGATATATATATATATATATATATATATATATATATATATATATATATATATATATATATTGTGTGTATTTAGGCAGCATCTTTTCATCCATGCACGTTTCATTAAATAATATAGACAAGTGTTGTCTATTTATTTTATGTAAAATTTTTTCGTTACGTCTGATAAGTTTAATAACATTATCGTTGAACGAAGAAAGAAATTCACAATAATGTTCCATTTTTTTTTAATACAATCTAAGCTTTCGGCTTACATAAGCCATTATCAAAGATGTCAATTACAACATATTAAACAATATACGGACACGACAGTGATGATAGGCTGTCATTGTTTACATAGATGATTTCTAAGCAACGATAAACACGCGCATATAAGACGCTAGAACCGAAAATCGCACTTCATCTCATGACGTCACATATGACCACACGAGAGTGAATTGTAGAAGTATGGGAAGCCGTTGGTATAAACCAATGGCTTCTGTTACTAATTATAGACATTTAAGAATATTTGTAGAGATGCCATAATTGATTTTGTTTAGGTTGGGTTTCAACTTTTTGATGTATAATGCTTCAAGGATTCTTAGTTTTTGTCTATTGTTTTCATGTCGAAGTATAGTTGTGTTTTCGACAAGTATTTTACGGAATTATGAGTGCGGGCAGGCATGTTGTTTTAAATGCCTAAAAATGTTAAAATCTGTTTTGTGGATGATTTAGTTTCTGCACGATCTAATAGATTCTTTATAATTGCTATTTTGTAGTAATATGGGCATTCGCTCTTGTAGTTAAGTGTACATGAGTTTATGCTTGTAGGTTTTTTGTATGGCGAAATAGTAAATTTGTTATTATTTGTGTTTATCAATATGTCAAGGAAAAGGATTTTAGTATTAGTATTGAGTTCATATGTGAAGTTAAGGACAGAATTATTTTGGAAACGTTTTTGAAGTTGAATTATGTCATCTGTATTTATAACTAACATAAGAATATATATATTGTCATCATCATCGAAGAAAGGGACTTCAGTAGTACAAGCAAATAGTTTTCTTAATATATTAGGATTAATTTTAAGTGGGGGTACTTCTAATGTTGACTTAACACTATATTTACTAGGAAGGTAGGGAGTAATAAGTTGGTTAATGTATTTTGTTAGCTGATATACAGGAGTTGGAATTTGCGATATGATAAGACGGAGAGGACAGTTAGGTTTATGTGTTTTTATAGTGCCGTATATGTAGCCAGGTCTATAATCACCAACAATTTTAGGGAGTTTTAAAGAGTTATGTTCAGCATTATTAGCATTAATAAGTTTATTAAGCTTTGATTTTAGTTGGTTAGTCGGGTTCTTGTTAAGTTTTTTTTTAAACTTTATGTGACCATGGAGTATGTGGTCAAGTTTTTTGTTGTAATCCAATTTGTTTAGAATGACAAAAATGTTGGTCTTATCAGCTTTTTTGCAGTAATGTCAGGGTGGTTGCGTAGTTCTTGTGTGGCAATTTTCAGTTGTTTAAAAAGTATTTTTGAGGAGTTTCTGCTTTTATCATGCCGTTCCTTGAATGCTTCGGCCTTAAGTATGTCTTTAAATTCTGGTGTAGTTTCTATTAGTTGTTCATCCTGAAGTTTAACAATGTTTTGGTATAGGGTCTCAATTTCTATTTTTTTTAAAGTTGATTGTACATAAAATAAATAGACAACACTTGTCTATACTATTTAATGAAACGTGCATGAATATATATATATATATATATATATATATATATATATATATATATATATATACAGACATACACATATAAATATACACATGTACATATATACACATGTATATATAACTATACATAGTTATACATACCGATATGCACACATACAAGCATATATATTTATACATATATATACACATAAACGCATATACATCCATACACATAAATATACACACAAACACACACACACACACACACACACACACATATATATATATATATTACAATAAACGTGCAATCAATATACAAATACATGAATTATTCAGACAAAACTAATGCAAGGTTAATGGTTTAAATGTTCTTGAGACATCCATCATCGCAAACAATTCAAATAGTACAAAAACCTCCGATTGGTTATGAATGCCAATTGATCCTGAGTTTGAATATAAATTTTTAAAAGTGTTAGTTGTTTGGCGCGTTCAAAAACCAATAACTCTTTTCAATAGCATTTCAGATACAATAACAGATGTTTTTCGATGTCCTTTTTACTAAGAGAAAAAAAAAAAAACAAGAACAACATCTATTATATACCTGAAGATGTCTGTAGGAACAGACGAAAGTTTTGTAGTAAAATAACAACTAATACGGCAGAAATTTATATAAACAAGGATCAATTCATTCATAACGGATCTGGAGGTTTTTGTGTACTATTTGAATTGTTTGCGATGATGGATGTCTCGCCATTTAAACCATTAACCTTTGCATTAGTTTTGTGTGAATAATTCATATATATATATATATATATATATATATATATATATATAGGAAAACATTTACGCATAAATTGTTTAACCTAAGTCCCTAATTTGGAATATAAACATTAGGCCTTAATTGATGTCTTGATGATTTAAAAATTCTGTAGTTTCCATGGGCAAGTCTTCAAAAAAATTTTTCGGTATATGTTTGTTATTTTGACGCAGATTTTATGTCTGCATTTGCAGATGATTTCATTACGTTTATTCAGTAATTAAATAGATGTATTGTGTTTGATTATTAATGTTTTTTTCTTTAATGCAGAGGTCACATCTTTCTCTAAAGTCTTACGAGTCCTAGCCCTGGAAATAATTTTCAATTTTAGCTGCGGAGTGGAGCCGTTTTTTTCATGTCCAAATAACATTATATAGCGCTGTTTGATTCTTGAGGGATGTGTTTTTGAAAGAAAGGCGATGATTATAAAAGTGTTTTTCCAATCCCCATCGGATCTTCCAATATAAAACTTTTTGTGGTTTATATTTTCTTTGGAGATGATTGTGGCTTCATAAACTGCATTTTCAGTTAAACATAATCCTCCCACTTGGCACACAGTTTTAACTCTGCAATTACAAGTTGAAGTATTTTCTTGAATTTTATTCATATGATATTTTTTTAATTAGATTATTATTGTGGGAATTTATAATTTTTTACATATTTGTTAACACATGAGTAAGTAACTTTCAAGTTCATTTTATTAAAGATTTTATTCAATTATAACTAAAGTTTTTTCTATTAATTTTAAGAAGAATGTTCCGATATTAATGTTAGATATTTTACAGAATGGCGGTTGAATCATATAATTTTTCTTTTTTTTTATTATTTATTTTGTGTATTTTGAGTTGTTTTTTCTTGATAATTTAATGTTTGCTTGGATTTTGTCTTTTTGAGGGCCTTAATATATTTAAGTTTGTTTTCATTGAATATTTTGTAACTAGAATACAGTTTGTTTATTCTGATGTTGACTGTGCTGGGAACTCTTTTATAATTTATTTGGGGTGTTTCGAGTTGACGTTGATATA
Organism: Acanthosepion pharaonis; assembly: GCA_903632075.3. Taxonomy (NCBI): domain Eukaryota; kingdom Metazoa; phylum Mollusca; class Cephalopoda; order Sepiida; family Sepiidae; genus Acanthosepion; species Acanthosepion pharaonis. The sequence goes on from CAHIKZ030000347.1 coordinate 2,469,365, forward strand.
TAATGGGGGGTTGATTTTCTTTTTGGAATGGTTTGAAGGTGCTATTGGACAGATTAAAAGTAAACTCTAGGAAATTAACGGTTTTTAAATTACATGAAATATCAATTTAAAAAAAAAACAAAATTGGAAGGCCTTAATGACTTCTTTTTCCGTAACTTAGATATTAGAGGACAATTGCTATTAGGAATAACAATGAAACCGCCATCTTTGTATAGCCCTACATATTGGGAGTCTAAGAATCTACTTAGGATATCTAAAATATATATACACACTAAATCTTCTATTTGGGTAGAATCAAAAGCTCCAATGGGGACATAGAATTTTTCATTATCTTTTTAAACGCACGATGAGTTATTAAATATTAAAATATATTGCCTTGAAGTCATTATAATTTTTAATTCGTCATCGGTAATGTTTATATAATTTTAAAACTATTTTCTAATATATTCTTAGAAATGGAGGGGTAGAAATCTATTATATCGATTTGAATAAATGAAGCTTTAAATTTAGCATATTTATCCTGAAGACATTTAATGATATCGGAGAAATCTTTCCAAACATGTACCGGGTATTTTTTCTTGTATAGTTTATTTATTTTCTAAATAATGTTTTTTTGAAATTAGACCTTATTTAAATTTACAGGGATTTATATATATATATATATATATATATATATATATATATATATATATATTATGTAGTGAATGTGAATATTGATAAGCATATATGTGTAATTATTCTGGAGTAAAAATATGTGAAAAATATACATTATCAACTTGTTTTTGTTTCTTTCTTTAAGAGGTGTAATATATGTATAAAAACACGTACAGATCTTTGGTTTTATGATAACAACGTTTTAATTCATGTATATTTAGCCTTAATTAAAATTTAAAATTTAGAAATAATATTCAAACACCCGTGGGGATTATGAAATTAAATACTGACACCGGAAAGTTAACGTGTGCACACAGAATCTTCGGATATCAACGAATATTCAATTAATTAATGACTGTGGAAATCTAAAAAAAAAATGGCTGTAAGTCTCTATAAATGAGGTGGGTTGATTTATGAAAGGAAGAATAGTGAATGGAAATGGCGATTATATGGCTGAGGGATATAGACAAAATTTGATACTTGAAATATGTCAAAGGTAAAGACACCAGAGAATTATTGACACGGGAATCCGTTCAACACTTTGACTATTTGAGAAATGTCTGAGTGAATCTTATTTCTTAAATTAGGAACACAGAAAAATAAACATTATTCAAATGAGAGGTAGTAGCATAGTACGTCTTTGCAGTAATGATATGATCTGTTAGAACTAAACATGTCGCTCATGGATATAGCGATAGATTAATCAGCATGCAAGTGTTTTTTTCTCTGTGAAAACATTCTTGAGTGGGGAATAAGTAACCTAAAACGTTGCGTAAATGATTTTGAACTCTAGCAAGTTGAGAAAGATAAAGCATGGGTGAAAGTATCAGATACTTATTTGAGCAATATAGTGATCCGTGCATATTCTAGTATCTTGAGAAATAGATTAAATATACAGTCTCACTTTAGATAGGGAGGGAACATTAACTCAATACACCCGAGAAATGGAGCCGCATTGATAGTGTTAGCCTTCTTCAATATTGAAGTGAAATCGAGATCTAGACGGTGGAGGAGGACATTATACCGTCTTAGAATTTTAAGCATTGAAATTAATAATCCTTTCTTTTCCCTACTGATATTTTAATGCTAGGCCAGTGGATAGATCGGTTCTAATTTTCGAATCATGTTGATTTTTGACGTGCAGATGTATCATTTGCTAAAATAATTACTAGATAACCGGGAATGTCCCTAAGATGACCATAAAAAGCAGAAAGAGACTAGTGAATGGAACAGTAGCGTGATCTCAAGAGATTCGGAATTAATTACGAAACTTTTTAGGTCTAAAGAACAGCGAACTGTCATGATAACATTGTTTAACAAATTAACAAAAATTCAATGTTCAGTTTCCTGTCTCCTTCATTTTGGTTTTATAAAGTTAATAACTTGATTTTATTATTACCTCTACTAGTATCACATGCTATTGATTTATTGAGGATTTACTAATTTCAGATTTTCCGGTGATGTGTTATCTGTTTAAATTTTTGTTTGTGATATTGTGGGGACTTGCTATAGGGTATCATAATGAATCATTTTTCTCAATGATTTTAATGATTTATTCGTTTAAAACAATTTGCAGCCTTTTTTATATAGTTGATGGTTTTAATGTTTCTAAAATAGTGGGGCACAGTTTATGACGTTGCATTTGAAATTCTAGATCTGACAAGGCTATTTAAAAACTTGACTTAATACATTGTTAGTTTTCCGATGATGTTGGGTAAAAGTACCTTACTGCATCTTACATTTTATCATGTATTAAATTTTCTCATCATTTATAATACATTTTTCTTAACTGGTTCATTTGAAGTGTTTAATTTTTTCATATCTACATTGTGATATCTTTTTGTTATGTATTCATATTAGGGGACGTCGTTACTCTCATTCTAATTGCGGATTGAAATTTCTATTTTTGGGAGGTTTATCTGAATTTCAAATTCTTTTAACAATTGGTAGTGAATGTTGAATGTGTTTATATTCGGTATTCTTGTTATACCAACTTAAATTAATTTTGTTAGCAAAGCCGCAACTGCATATTCACCGATATAATGGCATCTAAAGGATGAAAAGAACTCTTAAATCTGAGAATTCAGTAACGAACTTTCAAAAATGACACCGGAAATGTATTTAAAAGTAAAAAGAGAATGATAAATAATCTACTCTCTGATCAAAGAGAAAAGATCAAGCAAGAGATATGAAGGTCTTCTGGTGGAAATTGTCCATACAGTGTGAGCAACGCGAAAATGAAAAAAAGGGCAATATGGTGTAAGTTACAGTTACAATGAAGGAGACAACCGAAACGCCTGTGACACACAATATCAAAAGAATTCTTTTAAATTTTGATATCAAGAGGATATATTGAAAGCATAAGAAAAGAAATACATAAATATACCTGACATAAAAGGAAAAGAATTCATAGTAAGAGCACATGTCACTCACACAAAAAAGAAAAGCATTTGCGTAGAGTCAAATGCCCGATATACTGAAAGTCAATGCCCCATAAAATTAAAATGAGGAATTCACTATTAAAGTTCATATGCTGCACATTTTGTATGAATTCATATTTTGAAACAATGTTTGATTAATAATTATAGAATTCTACCAAAATCGGTGTTGATACGACAGTGTCAATTACCTAATATTATGTTTCTACATTGAGACGAAATCCTAATTAGTATACACAAATCTTTTAGATTAAAAAAAAAGAAGAATGAGGTACAAAATAAATACAGAATATATTTTCCAGTTACTTATAAATGACAATTGATTATTTTAATTTTTTTCTATTCTACACCCCAATTTATAAGTATTGCCTTTGTCATCACACATATCATTTCCTCAAAAAATCTGATATTTACTCATTTGGTTGTTTACTAGCATCAGATAACCAAGAACCTGTACATCACATTAAATCTTCATTTACACCAAAACAACTGAGTACAGGTTTTCAGTTGCCTTGTATGTGGCGGGAGTCATTTCCTGTTCTAATGCTTTTCTCTCGTGTTCATTAATGAAAACATGATCTCCTTTCATGCAAGTAATGTTTATTTGAGAACGAAAAATTGATCTGGGGAGCGACAACTTGTACATCGTGTGTTCGCCAAGAAACACAGGCAGATTCTGCAGAGTTGAATGCACAGGAAGTAATTACACATCATACAGTGTATTTGTTTTCCCAGGAAACCCAAGTGCATTTTACATTGTGTTTGTTTGTCCACGAAACAAAGACTCATTGTGCAGTGAATATATTTGATTGTCTAAAAACAGAGGTACATTCTACATTGTGCTTGTTTGCCTACACACGAAACATAGGCACATTCTACATTGTGCCTATTTGTTTGCCAACCCGCGAAACAGATACATTCTGCATTGTGTTTGTTTGCCCACGCAGGAAACAAAGGAACATTCTACATTGTGTTTGTTTACCCACGAAACACGGGATAAATATGGCCAAGAAATAAGACCACATACATTTTTGAAAAAATTCTAATTTTTATATTATCAAATTATGCCATTTCGATGATTTGAATTGGCTTTTTATATATATATATATATATATATATATATATATATATATATATATATATATATATATATATATATATATATGGTGATTATTATCCTAGACTGTTTCAAAAAATATTTACAAAGAATGTTCTTAGTACACACGAATACTTCGTCTTATGGGCAAATAAATTCCGAAATACCACTGTATTCATGACCATAAATGTTGCGTGTTATTTTAAAAGCACTCAATTTATGGACGGTGTTATCTACTGATTGTTGTGTAGCTTTCCCAAGAAATGTCCCTGTCACGGTCTAAACAATTTCAAAACAATCTAAACCATGATGATTTTACTTGACAGTCGAAATGGCTTGGAATGTTTTCCTGTATAACATACTTTGATGTCTGACAGTATCGAATCAAAATGAAGATTGTGGTCACACGAAAAATTATTGCAAAATGTTGAAACAAAATGTGAACGAATATATGATTGATCTGAATCTCGGTTAATTCGACGCTGAAGATAGCTTTCTAAAAAATTTTCGTCAAATGAAAGTAGTGGTTGGAGAAAAGAGACTTTTACAATATATGTGAGTGGAAATGTGAATAAATAAAATTATCCAACGATAAATTAGACAAAGAAAACTAGAAATCATTAAAAAATCTCACTTCTTTAAAATGATCAATTCTTCGAAATAGGGATATTATATTCATTTTCTTTCTTTTATTTTCCACCATTAAATTTAACTCACTTGCTTGTTGGTCGTTTCGCATTTCTGCCAAATATAGCCATTATTCTAAAAAATTTGTAGATTACTCTCCTTCCGTTCTTTGGTTGAACGGATAAATTTCACTGATTTTCCTCATTTGTAAAACTCATTTGGTAAATGTAATTTTTTTTTTCAGAATCCCCTCATCTTTATTAAATATTTAATAAATATCCGACACCTCCATTTTATTTATTTTTATTTACATTTAAGGTCACGGCTAGAAGGTTTTCATCCTTATGTTTTGGCTAATATATTTTCAATTAACATCTTGATATCTACGCTGGTGATACAACCATTTACCCTTGTCTTTATTGTACGTCTAATCAGATTGATAAGGTTAAATTTGCGGCTGAATAAAAGACCTACAGTCTTGTTAACTTGGGGAAATTATGGCTTGTTAATTTTACAGCATCTAAAAGAAAACTTCTCTCTTGTAATCATCTGAGAGATCCCTTTCTACCTTCCGTCTGCATGACCAATGCTAACATCCAGGAAAGAAACTCATTGAATCTTCTCGGCCTAAAATTATCGGCTGACATGAAGTGGAAAGATTATATTGAATCTATTGCTAGGTCTGTTGCTAAAAAAGTTGATTCATTGTGTCGTACTACACAATTCTTCTCTCTTGAGTAGAAAATATATTACTGTGCCGTTCTATATATTATTTTCTCTCCTAAATAGAAAATATAATGGGAAATATCTTCTTTTTTATTTATGTTAATCATTTATAATTTCAGTTCTCTTTTCTTTTTTTAAATAAAGATTGTTATACGTATGTATGTTTTTATTGCTATTTTAATGGTATATAAAGATGCCTTAGCTAATTTTGGGAGAATACATACCGGTCCTACAACTAGATTAATAAGCTCCTCTATATCCGTTTATTAATGTCTCACTTTTGAAAATTTAAATGATTTTCCGATTCCTGTTTATAAATAACCACCGTTTATTACCCACATAGAAAATTCCTACACCTAGATTATTAAGATCCCATCTGATATCAACCTCCTAAATGTATTGAATTCACAGAAATGTCTTTATATTTGTAATTGTTGTTGCTTACTGTTCAGTTAACCTAATAGTAGTTGTTTAAATCTCCCTCTTATTAATTTCTTCTTTGTATGCATGAGCATGCTCATATTAGATATAGGGTAGTTTCCCATAGACCCTTGTATAGCATTCATAGAACCCCTAATAGTGCCCGTGTCCATTCATTGAGAAATAATTCTAGAATCTCTAATATATTCAACCTGGCTTCTAATATTCTAGTCCTCTTCCAAATGTTTTGTGCAACTAACCATAAATTCGAGTTAAATCATTTCTTAATTTGTCGTGATTGATACTTGTATGGGATTACCTTTTTGTTACATTCATTATTACTTTGTTTTGATCAACAAACTTGCTTGCATTCCGTTCCTTTTTGATGACCGGAGCAGTTTTTTTTTTGTTTTTTTTTTTGTAAACGGTGTGGAATATCGATCTTTATTTCCGAAAATATATTTTGATTAGTGATTGTAATGCTGTTTCCTTAACTTACGGTGTATCATTGTCTTTACATTCTTTACAGTTTCGCCTAATTCTTTACATGATAGTATTAATTTCTATGTATCAACTTTGACATCATTGATTTTTATTTGTTTGTTCATGATAGCAATGATAAGAGATTTCGATTTCATTTTAGTTTGCCGCTGTATAATCATCTCTATGGCATCTTTTTTTGTAAGGATTTCTTTTTGACTTGAATGCATTTTTATCTGTATAATGTAACTGGTGCAATAGTTATTTTTAAAACAATCTAATTGCATATTCAACTCCGTTCATGTATCGTCGAATTGTTATTATAACTTTAGTCATTAATCTCAACCCATTTAAATGAAAAATTAATATTAGCTATTTTGTTTTACTTTAGTCACTATAGCAATCATAGATTGGGAATATACAGCATTATAATTATTCATAAGAAATGAAATTAATTCGATGAAGTAATGGTACAGGAGAGGCATGGTGGAGTAATGGTACAGGAGAGGCACGGTGGAGTAATGGATAGCAGCTCGGGTTGTGGAATCCAGTTGAATCCATTATATTCACTTACGTGCTTGGGAAAGACATGAATCCTCTTCTTCTCCCCAGCTATGTGTAAATAGCAGGGCAGACCTTGGAGGGCAACTAGTCTACCGCAGAAAGAAATGGCAATCTACGGCGTGGAAAATCGGCCTCGTATCGAAAGATACATGATCGCCTACGCGTGTATCGCACATGGCACATAACTGATTGAATGGTACAGAAAAATTGCAATACGAAAATCACAGATGAGAATTGGCTCAGACATTTGAGACATGAGACAACCAAAAAATTGAAACCGTTTTATAAATATACTAAAACGAAAATATATAAATTAAATTAATATGGAAATTATAAAATTCCACCATGCCGAATGAGATTATGTGAATAACAGATAATAATTGTTCATTATTTTTAATTTGTGAGAAAATACTGGAAATATTTAAATGACGAAAGGAATTTATTAATTGTGTATGCGAAAAAGAAAACTTTGTACGAACAACAACTTTTGATAAGCAGATATAGAACGTATTCTGATGAAGTTCAATGATGAAAGCTCAGACCAGAGATTGGAAGAAAGAAAGAAAGAGAGAGAGAGAGAGAAGATGAAAAAAAGGCAAATGGTTTTGAAAGCAATCAATAACTAAGAATAAGTAAAACACGTGGGCACTAGCTGACAGAAAAAAATGGGAGAGAATGAAAATTAAAACAAAAGGAATAAATTAAAATAAATTGACATAAATGTAAAGAAAATATGAAACTGAGTAGGCAAATCGGATGATGGCAATTTTCCTTTCTGCATGAGCACTTTCATTTGCATTTTCAGGAAATTGGGTTCGCTAGACTATAACTTGGATTTTTTTAATAGATTAATCTTTATAGCGATTTCTTCCGTGACTTCCTAATCAATTTTCTGTTTAGCGCTAATTTATAGCTACATCCTGTATTTCCAAATCATCTTTGTCTGGCATCAGTCGCTTCGTTTTAACACTTTGTCAGCCTCTTAAATTTCTAAAACAGAAATGTTATTCGTCATTCTAGAATGAACAGATTTTCAATGAGGAATATATGAAGATGTGTGAGTATATTTGTATTTAATATTATATATATATATATATATATGTGTGTGTGTGCGTATGTGTTTGTGTGTGTGTGTGTGTGTGTGTGTGTGTGTGTGTGTGTTTACAAATGTTATTAAAATATCACCACCGCCTATCCTGAGATTTCTCTAAACTTATCATGCTGAACGGTTGGTCTCTCAATAAAGCTTCAAGCTTCGAATATCTAATAGGGCGTGATTACCTCTTCTGACCTCTAGCGGAACTCGTATATACGACCTATTATAAAACATACTGAAAATCCGATCGGTATAATTTACATATTATTATATTATAAAGAGTGAAAAAAAGGTTATGGACGTTGGCCAATCTTCACTTTCCGGCCTCGTGGTGATCATATACTTTACACACATCTGCCTCTTATTCATAGATGCAATGCTTATCGCTATTCTATCACTACCTTCATAGAAAATGTTCATACACTTCCATTCTTTAGTTTCACAGGTTCAGGCCAATACAGCTCAAACCCGCGGGACTACGTCCCTGGAGTCGAACCAACCTAGTGCCTTTTATATCTACATAGGAAATACCAGCATTTTCCCTAGAAGAGCCGCTTTGTCAAACAGTCGATCATGTGAATTCTTGTTCCAATCCTACACACGTAACCTCATAAAGCAAATGATCAATCATTATCCAGTATAGTTTCATAATCATCATTTCTTTCTATTCCTATAATACTAATGAGTAAGTCTTTATCTCTAGTGCTACTTGAATCTTTTAATTGGTGTTAAAAATCTTTTCCTCATTCTATTCCAAATTTATTTTTTCAGCAACATTACATTCACATTATAATCTTTCAAATCGCTGAGATATCTTGTTTTAATTATGTCATCACAAGCAAGGTGATATATCTTCTAAGACGCAAGTGATTGCTGAAAATGAAATAAACTGATATATTGTTAGAGAGGGGAGGATATTAAAAGAACAGGTTTCAAAAAGACAAATGACGATTGGCGTTGCATTTAAATCTTGGAAGATCGTTTTTGATATGAAATTGGTATACCGTGACATCACGTTGAAACACCAATTTGCATAAGACTGCCGAAGTTAAGCACAACTGAACTTGGTCATTACTTTGCTTTTAGGAGCTTGTTCAGTACTTTGCATCGGAGTGACTGTCCGGATATATCACATTCCTGTAAACTTGGATATATTGGTGGTGTAAAGGATAATGCCTTGGAATTTCTAATTGGATATTCGAGTTCCAATTCCCGTTAGGTTAACTTACGCGCAAATACATTTGGAAAAGGTATTAATCCACCTCTTCTCTCCCCATCCATGGGGTAACTAGTAAGATTTTTTGATCATTAAGTCAGTTTTATATCCAAAAAATATTATTGAAATCTAAAAATAGTTTTTGGATTTAAATAACCTGGGAATGGTTAATAAGCTGCAGAAAATCATTCAATCGACAAAAAATCATAAAATCGAAAAATTGTTTCATTTCAGAATGAACGTCGATTTAGATATGATTACCTCATTATGTTTGAGTATATGTGTATTTAATACTATGTCTTTGTATGTTTCCTTGCAAATCTAATTATCAAGTAATTTTTTTCTAGATAAAATATTGGTATATCTATTTTAATTTATTTCTGTTGAGTTTCTTTATGTTTTCATTTCATTTTAATTTACGATATCAGTTTATCCTATTCGCAAAGTATATGTATATTTTAAATGTAAATTGTAAATGTATTCCAGATTTTAATGGACAAATGACCTCCACCGATGTTTTCTTTGTGTTCGTCACCTAAATTTTCTTTCGGCCATACCATTAGTCTTAAGTATGTCGTACTTAATGAAAATGGAAAACCTATATCTTCAGAAAGTTATGACAAAAAAGTGTGCGGTAATATAGCAATCTGATTATATCTTATTGTCTGAAGAAATATTATTTTTACTTCCAAGGGAAGACATATTCGGCTAACAAGAACAAAAAAAAAATAAAAAGATTTGCAACACTTCGGGAAATTAATATTCGTCAGATAACTGATTGCTTTCTAGATCATGTCGAAATTTGGCTGAGGCAAAATAGAGAAATGCACATTTTTAATAATATAGTTGTGTGTGCTATTTAACTTCATAACTTGGGCAATCCTGTTTGTTCACAATCTCCAGTCTTTTGTTACGCTTCGTGACATTTGATTCGGCATCATCCGTCTACACAAAGTTGTTGAATTTACTACTCTTTATTTATACCATGCTTCTCTTTCGTTCACTCTCTCTTTTAAGAATTAGTTTGTTCTGGCCATTAAAACATTTCTTTTCATAAGAAAGAAACATGGATTATTTATTTTTATTCCAGAATGCTGTGTATATCTGTGGCTAGGCAAACTTTTATATACAGTGTCATTTCGGAAGGTGGGCTCGCTACAACTTTGTAGCTCTGAGGAATATAACTTTTCGGTTAAACTTCTGCCACCCATATGGACAAGATTATCTAGATTCCTTGTTGTTTCATTTACATTTTCATTCGCGATGTTCTGTGATTTTCAGTTTATTTAGTTTCTCCTAGATTATTGTATTCTCATAAA